>PVJL010005121.1:0-114284 GCA_004026885.1 Lyroderma lyra
ATTTATTGAGAACAGCCTCTGTTCAAGATACTGTAGTAATGCTGTGGATATAGTGCTGAACAAGATGAAGATTTGCTTTCATTAAGCTTACAATCGAGTCAGGAGACATACAGTAAACAAGTAAATACGCTATATTTCAAGCAATGACAGGTGCTTTTAAGGAACACAGAGGACAGTAACAAAGATGATAAATATTGACAATACATAGTGAGAGAGGCGAGCAGTATTTCCTATTGGGTGATCAGTTAAGGATGATCTGAGGAAGTGGAATATGAACAGAAATGTAAAAGAAGTTAGGCTCAGGCTGAGCCTTGTAAAATGTAGGAAGCATCTTCAGGAAAAAGAGAATAGCAAATACAAAGAACCTGAAGCTGAAATAAATCTAGTTTCCAGCGTTAAAACAAGAACATCACTGTTGCTAGAGAACTAAGCAAAGAATAAATGGAAATCATGAATAGAAAATTAGGCAGGGGCCAGATTATACAGTGTTTCATGAGCTATGGCAGTAGGTTTAACTTTTGATGAGGAAACATTAGAGGTTAGGAGAGATTGACACTAGTTTAAATTTTTAGATGACTCCAAGGATTCTGGTCTGAGCAAATGGATAAATAGTGGTATAATTTGCTGAGGTGAAAAAACTTGTGAAGGAGGAGTGGGGGAAGGTGATAAAAAGTTTTAATTTAATTAAGATTGTGATGTATATTAAGCAACAGTAAGGGAATTTGGAGTAGGTAAAAAAGTATAGCCCAGGGAAGAAGTCTGTACTGGTGGAAAAGATATAGACAGCATCAGCATCTAGATGATATATTTAGGTCATGGGCCTAGAAAAGATTGTGTAGAGAGTAACTGTAGATAGAGAAGAGAATACGAATAACATAAAGAAGAGGAACCTAGCCTGCAAAGGAAATGGAGAGAAAAACAGTAAGAAAGAGGAAAAAAGCCAGTGTGGTGTCTCCTAAGATAAGTGAAGAAAGTAGTCAGAAACGAGGCAGTGGACAACCCTGTCTCCTTCGGCAAAGAGATCAAGTATGAGGAGGACTTAAAATAGATAACTGGATTCGGCAAAGTGAAGGTGTCAATAACGTCTTTGACAGAGTTTCAGTGGAATAGTATGGACAAAAGCCTGACTAGAGAGATTGAGGAGAGAATGGGAAGTGAATGAAAGCAAGAAATTAATGGGAGCCTCAGTTTCCTCATTAACAAAATGCAGAAATTGATGTAAATATTCTGAGATTTCTTGTAGTGAAACTTTTTTTTATATTTTATCATCAATTTGAGCTCTTTTTATGTCTGCCATTTTGTCAAACCCTAAATTTCTGATTTGTTTTATTCTCTTCCATTACAATTAAAACTGAGATAGAAAAAGTTATTGGGTGTTAGCAATTTCTCCCCCAAACTAATTGTTTAATTTCACGGGTCAGGTAACATCATCACATTTTAGACTATGACAATCTTTTTAGGCTGTTATATTTTATTTATTTCTATTAACAGGAAAATATTTTCATTTTCTAATTTTTAAAATCAGAAATTTAATGCCGTAAGCCACCTCTGCAGAAAAATGTAATAATTGGCAGCATTGTAGAATTTAAATTATACCTAATATAGCTCAAGAGGGGTTAATAAAGATAATTTTTATTTTTGACCCAAAATGGACAATAGTTTCAACAATCAAGACATTTTAAATATAGTAATCTATAAGATATGAACTCTCAAGTCAGTGAATTACTTCCCATTGCAAAGAGCAGAATGAAAATCCTGTTTAGGTAATCTCTTCCATAAACTAATAACTTAATAACTCTGGCCATTCAAGCAATACTTCTACTATTATTACCTCTACCACTACTATTCATACTACTACTACTGCTGCTACTAATTAGATCAGGCTAGAATGATCTGTTGGATATGGTCTACCTTTCAACAGAATGAAAAGTAAATGGCCAATGAAAGCTTTAGTCACATATTTACCCGTGGTGCATGTGACCCCATATCTGTCCATATCAAAACATTGTTTGTATAAAGCAGATTTAATTATGCTGCTGGGAGAGGGCCTGTGGTGTTTTGATTTATAATAAAAATACATATTTGGTCTTTATTCCCATTTTTTTCACAGAGCTAAGACACTTGGAATTTCCTAAGAGAATAATAAAGGTGCCTTTTGTTTTATGTTAATGAGATGACTGTTGGAGGTAGCCAAGCATGGGGCCTGTTTACCAGAAGAACCAACCATGTGATTAGAGGGTTGGAACTTTTAGGCCCAACCCTCAACCTCTGGGGAGCAGAGAAGGGCTGGAGATTAAGATCACTAGCCAACAGCTAATGATTTAATCAGTCATGACAGTGTAAGGAACCCTCCATAAAAACCCAAAAAATAGGGTTCTGGAAGCTTCTTGGTTGGTAAACGTAGAGATTTTGGGAGAGTGGCGCACCTGGAGAGAGCATGGTAGCACTTTGCCCTTTCTCCACCCCTACTCTATGCCTGTCTTCCATCTGGCTGTGCTTGAGTTATATCCTTTTACAGTGAAACAGTGATTTAGTACACAACATGTTTTTCTGAGTTGGGTGAACCCATCTAGCAAATTAATTGAACCTGGGAGTGGGAGGGTCATGGGAACTTCTTATTTATAGCCAGTCAGAAGTGTAGGTAACAACCTGTACCTATGACTGCCATCTGAAGTACAAGGAAGTCACTGGCACCTCCAGTTTATAGCCAGTTAGTCAGAGGCGTATGTGATAATCTGGGGGGTGGGACTGGCAACTAGAATATGGAGTGTAGGGAGGGCAATCTTGTAGGACTGAACCCTTAACCTATGGGATCAGATTCTATCTCTGGGTAGATGGTATCAGAATTAAGTTGAATTCTCAGACACCCTACTGGTGTGTGACAATTGCTTGGTGTTGCAGAGAACGTCCTGGCTCCCTCTTTCCTGCCCCCACTCACATGTTGGAATTGGGTCTAGGAAACTAAAATAGGGCCTAATTGAAATTCAAGTTGTATATGTAATGTGCAATGAATTATATTCTGATTTATCAGGAAGATAACCCATTAAAGTGATTGGATGGACCCATTTTCCCAAATATGATGGTTTATCCCTAGCTTATAAACAATTATTTCTAAAGGAACCAAGGTTTATTTTCAGGTCAACAACAAGATATGATTCTGAATTATTTTTATTTAATGTAATATTAAACAGTATTACTCCTGTATGGTATTTTGAGGTATTATGCCTCTTTACAAGTTCTAACTTACTTTGAAATTTTTCTGGAAGGGATTTTCTCCTTAGAGGGATATTCCATAATACTACTTTTATTTATGATTCAGAATGTGTTCACATGGAAATAAAACAATTGTCCTTTCTGTCAGATTGTACACACTGAGGACTTCTGTCTTAGAGCTCAGGTTTAATAAACCAGTATTTTCTAATTAGCCAGTAGGTTGGCAGTCACACCCCATCTGCGCTTTCCCCAACTCCTAACACACTCATCTGTCTCTTTCAGCCCTGCATTAAGCTCCTGCTATTCTCTACTTAGCATGGACTTCCTTTCTGTCCAGCTCCCATCCCATCCTTGGTGGAGCTGTCAGCCCTTGTTCTTCTGTGACTCAGCACTGAGATTCATACCAAAGTTAAAATTCTTTTCCAAGGCATTAACTCTTATTTGCTCAAGCCAAGAGTCACAACCCCAGCTAAATGGTCATCACCCGTTCTTTTGTGGAGATTGCAAGTCCTCCCTCAGTCAATCACAATAAAATCCAAATAAGGGTTAAATTCTGACCCTACTTGGATTTAAAAATATTTCCCACTCTAGATGCACACAGAGAAAAACTTGAAGCTACAAGGACAAAACTGATAGAACCTATCTTTCCCTAGTCATGTGCAAGGATAGATTAAAACTAAACATGGCTCAGATCAATCAAAAGTTTAGACTATTGTAAACAGCTCTTTGCCTCTGGGAAACTGATGCAGCTTGCTATTAGGTGAAAATCTATGAACTGAGAAAGCTACCATTAATTTAAAAAAAAAGATACCTATCATATATAATATAACCATGAATTGTGATAGGATAATACGATATTTCTTCAGGTATGTCGGATAAATTCTTATTTGGCAGTGAGAATACAGGGGAAATAATATTGCTAGTGTATTTTGTTTTTAATAGTGAATAATATGTATGGTGCTTTTAACTCAATTATATTTACACATGATGTGAATCACTGCAGTTTTTCTTTTGCTTGCTTATATATTAATGTTTTATTAAATAATCGTATTGACACCAAAACAAAGATTTGGCATGTTTGGAGTGGACCATAACTCAGGTATTGAAATTCTCCATCTTATTTTCCACATCTGAAAAACAGGAGTCTGATCTTTTGCTCAGACCTCTTATACATAGTAAAAGATTGAAAAGATTAAGCTCTAATTATTAGAAAAATTACTGTTGTAAGTTATGGAAAATTTTGTCTCCCATTACCTTCTGATCTGACTTTTTGTAAATTTTACTGATTGCATCATTTCATACTTTCATTTTTAATTAAAATAATTACTTACCATTTCCGTAGAGTATACAAAACTTTTACAAGATACTCTCAAACATTCTTTAGCCAAGGATTGTTTCCTTTTTCTTAAAAGAAAGAAATCCAAACTTCTAAACTATTTGGTTTCTCCCTCAAGGAGTATGTTTATACCAGCAGGATCTTGGAGTCCTCCTCACTTGCTGCTAGCTATAATGTGGCAGATTGGGTCCAGATTCTGACCTAAATGTCCTGAGTAAGAAAACTCAGAAGGTGAATTTTCGGTGGGGCCTCCATATACTAAAAGCTGCTGCTTAACTGGTAGTAAATGTAGCAGCAAAATTAGACCCTGTAAGAAAATGGATTTTTGAAAATGCCTTAGACAAGAACATAAATTATGAACAAATATTAAATGCCTCATTCTTACAAACCTTCCCTTTCCAAAAAAATATATAATTTCTGATTTTTAAAATAAGAAATATCATTTATTTGCTTGTTTATTTATTTGTCAAGAAATGTTCATAATGTTGCTACTTTATTACTGGCACAGCCTGCTTATTTTCTGAGCAGACTAAACCTTACCTCTCTGTGCTCACTATATTTGACCTGACCCTGTAGAGTTCAGACATCATGCAAAATAAGCACTGATTAACTAAAACAATTGAAATATCATTTTTGGTTATATGCCAATCAAGCAACAATCTGGTAGTGACTCTCCAGGCTTTGGCAGACTCTCCAAGCATTTAGCTGTGATTGTGTATGATGTCACGGGAGTGAATAAGGATCGTGTTGTGTTCATTAGTTTGTTTACATCAGAAGCTCATAAAGAAGAAAATCACTTCACTTTGTGATGATGATTTCCTCTGTTTGATTTTTCCTAGCACCTGCACAGAAAAGATCATGCAATGATTTCATCAAGCACATTCCTTCACACACACACACACACACACACACACACACGTGCACACACATACACTTTACACACCACACACACATACACATACCTTACACAATGGAAACTGAGTATTCAAAGAACCGTTTAACTACCCACAGGTGTATATTTGAATTATAAAGCTTTTTTATTTTTTGAAATCGAACATGTCATTGATTTTACAGTAGTTGAATTGTTTCCTTTTCTCATTTGAACTTGACCTTTCTTGATTTGTTCTAAACCCTACTAAGGCAGCCATCTAAATGATAGAAATGATAGATACTCATAACTGGTGACATTATTTTTTTCGTCCAGGGGAAAAAGAACCTAATAAGAAAGCAAAAAGACATATTTATATTGGTAGATTGTTTTGTGGTTATTCATCAAATAGATGAATCATTGAATATATCTACTAATAATTCTCTCTTTTATTATGTATAGGAAACCTGCACTTCATCAAATTACTTCTGCCAGTTTTCTATACATACAGTAAATGATTTCAGAAATTAACTCAGTAGAGCTCTTTGTTAAAATTTGTCATTTATCTATTAAAATTCTTCAGCATTTGTCAGACAATGTACTTAGCTCTATAATAAGAGTCCCTGAAGATATGTGTGTGATTTGTCAAAAGAGAGACAAAAAGTGTATTAAACTCTAAAATGTCAGCAATCAGGAGATTTAACAGACTTTAGTAAATTTACATAGAATGAATAGAAATCTTTGATATTAATAAACTTAGCTTGGGGGAGTACAATAGACAGGGCAAAGAATGGTAATTTGAATACAATTTAGACATCACTTTTTCCAACATTAAAAATTATTATGGATAAATGTGTGATACAGTCTAAATAACATAAATGTAATTGTTTATCACCATCCCAAAGTTTCAGAATGAGAATATATTTTCTGAAGCAAGCCATTAAGTACATAATTTTTCACTTAGTTTATTTTTTCCAACACAGGACTAATGTTAAATTAGATAAGGCATAGTGTATATTATAAGATTGCCTGACAAAGAGTGGATAGGAAGCAAATAAGGTGGTTTGACTGAATCCAAAAATATGCCATGTTAATATTCTAGGACTGCCTTAACAAAACTGCAGATTGGGTTGCTTAAATAACAGAAATATTTTTCCTCAGTTCTGGAGACTGAAAGTCCAAGATCAAGTTTTAATATCTTTTGAGGCCTTTCTCTTTGGCTTGCAGATGGCAGTTTGTTACTGTGTATCCTCTTGTGACTTTTCATCTGTGTACATGCATCCCTGGTGTTCCTTTGCATGTTCAGTTTTTTCTTATAAGAACACCAGTCAGATTGAATTAGGGCCTATCCTAGTAGTTTCATTTTAATTTAATCACCTTTTGAAAGACCGTCTCCAAATAGTTACAGTCTAAGGTAGTAGGCCTTCAACATATAAATTTCTTTTGAGGGGGACACAATTCAAGCCATGACATGTGTGTCTGGAGTAAAGATGTTTATGGCTATCAGGTGCCAATCTTGGTACCCTGAAGCAGTCAGAGGTGAGACCCTCCTGCAGACACATTGGTAGGACCAAGAGAAATCCAATTCATCAATATCAGTGGAAGGGAAGTTTATCTCGAAGACTTTAAATCCTATAAATGCTTTGATCACAACTCTTCCTCTCACTGCTAAAGGAGAATATTGCAGGGTGTGAGAGGAGTGTTTACAAGTTATGATTACCCTTTTATAGCTTTAATTCCAATCTTGTGTTTCTCATTAACTACAGAGAGTCTCTGAGCATGAAATTCTCCACATCTTTCAGCTCTTTTTTTTTTAGTTCCTTCTTTGCCTGATACTTTCTTTGTCTTTCTCTTCCCGACTGCAGTGCCAGTTGATTGCTGTAGAAATGTTTTTGTGTTGCGGGGAGTGGGGCAGGGTCGTGCAGAATTAGGTATGTGAAGATAAGAAAGATTTTCTTTTCCTTTTTTTATTCCATAATTGCTTCCTTGAACCGATCATATGTGAAAATATATTAGCTAATAAACACAACATGATAACATATTTTCCCTTACAACTCAACTTCTGATTGGGGAAAGTTATGGAATAGGAAAAGAAAGAAATGTATAATGTTCACAAAGCTCACTTTGACATTGACATTTTATATTGGCACCATATTTTATAAATTTTGTATTGGACTTAACTTTATTATAAAGCCTTCCTCTCTTGTGAAACTAATTTGTATTTAAGTGGATGAAGAATAGTGCAAACACAAACAGCGAACAAACATCTTACAAATACTAACCCTTGTGTTCTCACACCAACTTAGTTGGATCACCATTCTCTGACCATTTTACAGATGAACAGACTAAGTCACAAAGAGGTGAATTGATTATACAGGGAAATAGGAAGTAGCAGAGCCAAGAACAGAACCCAGGTAGTCTGACTCTTAAGACCCAGGTTTTCAGCCATTACTTTATGCATCTGTAATAAAAACACTTAGGTTCCATTGACCAGTATTCATGACACACGGTGATTCTGATTATAAAAATGGTCTGCTGTAACATTAAGAGAAAAGAGAGAATTTTTTCAGAAAGGAAAACATTTTAACTGAAAAACTAGGACCATATGGTAAGAAAATACACGCCTTTGTACTAAAACCTCCTCCTCTGATGGGATGCTGTTTACTAATGTCCTGTTTGGACATTTGCCGACAACTTTTACATATCCTATTTGTCCTAATACATCGTGGCTCCTTATAAAACAACTAGAACATAAATGATCCCTGCTTAGATATTTTACTCCTAGGACTGTAGAATTATAAGACTAATTTCTATAATAAATTTTAAAAAATTTTAAGTGAAATTTCTGTCTTTCCCACGATTGTGTAACTCACCAAAGCACTTTTATATGTGAGGTTGGACAATTAATTTCGTGAACTCATCCTAGAAAAAGTGCTGCACACCTTAATCCTCAATATCACTACGGTCACCTTCAAAGTACTCCCCTTGGCAAGCTATGCACTGACACCAGCGCCTAGTCCACCTTTCAAAGCAGTTTTGGAACTCTTGTTCTGGAATGGCCATCAGAGTTGTCATTGTCCTCAAAATCTGACAGTTAAGTTCACGAACTTGCCACCATGTGAGTTGTTTCTATAGTGCTGCCAGCATAAGTTGGTAGCAAGTATAAAAATAATCCTGAAGGTTCACCACCCAGTTTGAACAGAGTCCATTAGTAACCCATCCATTCCTCTACATTTCCCACCTTCTTTTACAGTTAGGTTGGAACCATGTGACAAGTTTTAGGTTATGGACTGTTAGAAATGTCACTTCTGGTTCTAGGCATTTAAGAATATGTGTGCCTCCTCTATTCTTTTATACTTCTTCTGCAGTGACCTTAGAGTGTGTGTGTTCCAGATGGGGATATTACAAGATGACAGAGCCTTCTATGTACCCTTGCTATCCTACATTAGACATGCAAAATTTGATGTGTTAAGCCACTGAGATTTGGGGATTGATTTGTCACCACAATATAACTTCGCCGTGTCCAATGAAAATGAAGACGACTTCACTTGGACAAACCTGGAAGGAATGGGTGGGGTGAGGATTTACTATACGCTTGTATAGTCAAACTCAGTGGCCTTTCAGTACATATTTTTCACACCTAAACTAACATCCCTTAAAGATCTAAAAGGGTACTTTTTAAGTTATTCTAAATTTCCTCTTCAACTCAAATAGCTGACATCTTGGGATAGATTCTATGAAATGTGTAGATAATTACAGGTACAAACAAGAAAAATTCAAGAGAAAAATACTGGAAACAAGAAAAATTTGAACCAGACTCACCTGGCTTTAACTACCTGTGCCTAGAAAAATTTCCTCCTTGACTAACTGCACTTTCATCCTGTGGCAGACTGTTGCGCTAAAGACTTAGCTTCATTTTAGTGGCAGCGGTGGCACAGAATTCAGATCCTCTTTTTGGACCAAGATGCTCATTCCTCCAGTGCCAGGTTGTTCCTTGATGAAAGCTCACAACTGAGTCCCTCCCCTCAAATTTCACCTGACCAAAGAGCTCTGGCTGTGCAAAATATGCTCCTCCCCAAGGTAGCCTCTTCTGATGACTTGTGAACATGGTGGGTACAATTCACATACCTGGTGGCTGGAGGAGTGAACACCTTTGTCCTATACCCATAAAAGGGAGTTTTGGGTGTTGTGCTATAGTAGCCACAGGATGAATGTGAAATGAGGCAAGGAGGAAATTTCATTAGGCACAGGTAGTTAAAGTCAAGTGAGGTTTGCTCAAATTTTTCTTGTTGTAAGTAGTTTTTCTCTGTAAAAAGATAAACTGAAGCATATTAAAAATTTTAAGAGTTTTTATTTGAGCAAAAAACAGTTTGAGTCTAGCAGCACTGAATATAGCAGAGAGAAAGGAACTCTGAAGAACTGTAGGAAATGAAACACTTTTATAGGCATTAGGGGGAATGAGGACATTGTATTATTAGGCAAAGAAAGTAGGTTGGTTATTGCAAAGTTACTTTCCTTTATGGAATGGCAGGGGTCTATCAGGCAGATGACATAAATGGTGCTGTTGAAGTGCTTCCTTACTGACTGATTTAAGATTCCATTTCTGGGAGAGTTAAAATTTTTGTTAAGTCAGTATGGTGACATTGGGCTTCACATATGGAATTTCTTTTGGGGCCTCTTGTCTTGTTTTTAATACCTCTAATGTTAACACATTACACATGGTACAGTTGCTAAAACTAAGAAATAAACATTGGTATATAACTGTGAACTAACCTCTAGACTTTATCAGATTTCCCCTAATTTTCTATTAATTTCCTCTTATTGCTCTAGAATCAAATCCAGGATACAGTTGAGATAATAGTCATCTTTATTTGACAAAGTTAAAACACACCAGTGTATGTATATGAGTATATGTATATATATGTGTGTGTATATGTATATACACACACAAATAACTTGAGAATGATTAACAAATATAGAAAATATTTTATCAAAACTTGTATAAAAATAGCATACCATTTAATACCAACTAGCTGTGTGACTTTATAAATATTTCTTCACTTCTCTGGACCTAGATCAATATAGCATAAATCAGATGGGGTTAAAATTGATGATATCTTGGAACAGAAGTGTTCTAATTAATGTAAATGAAGAGGGCATACATCCATAAGCTTGATGACATTTTGTTACGTATTTTTATTGTTAATTTGAATTGTTAAAAATATTACCAGATCACTTGAACAACCAGAAAAATTAAAGATTGATATAAAACAAGAAGGAAGTGGATGTGTGAAATGAAGAAAAGATATCTGAAGTAATTTGAGGAAAGTTTAGTACAGAAAGAGAAGTCTCTTAAAGGTCAATAACTCATTAGTTAAGTATATTTATGTTGGGTCAGCAAAGAACTGACCTATATTGGTAGAGCTGATGATTAGTAAGCCTCAGAAGATTCTATATTCTGATCAACACTTAATTATTTTTTGTAAATATGAAGCTAGTTCAATAGGTCAAAATGAGAATAATTATTATTCTGTAGCAGGACATTTATTTCTTGAAAATAAATTATGGTAATCTTTAGGCATGTTATTACAAAAGAAGAAAGAAAATACATAAAAAAGTACAGTGCATGGTTTAATTCAAATTCCTTGTATTGTGAGAGTCATTTAATGAACCTCCACTGTAACAGCTAATGATAATTTGTTAATAAACATTAACTTAAATATGAACACTAAATGGTATTGTAAACCTTGTTTGCAAAAGAAAGGCTGTCATAGTAAAAGTGACTTCTTAAATATATTCTAAAATTATCAATGGATGTGTTCAGTATTTTCTTGTCAGTCCATTTATTTAGAAAAATTATGTAGTAAATTTAGTGATTAATCAAATTACAGTAGCATTCAGAGTTTAATATTTAGCAATGAGCATGTTTGTTTTCCTAATATTTTAACTATTATCTTGCATAATAGAAACATTATGGAAATGTATACTTTATCCATATACCTGTATGTGCAAGTCATTTATTTTTAAGGAAGTGAATTATTTGAATACAACTGCTAAAAGCTTTCTGTCCTTTGTGAATGGGTACAGTGTCCCTGAATATGATGGAATTTGATTTATTTAAAAGTATAATCATATTTGTGAGTACTAGTTAACCTACTCAAGCCACAAAATCTACAGTGAAATCTTTTAGGTGCCAGAAGTTCTGAGGAGTGTGTGTGCATGCATTCATGTATTGAGAGAGAAGCTGTGAGGTGATTGGAAGCTCTGCGGTCTTTCACATGTAGGCATAGGTCCTTTTTAGCTCTCCTTTTTTTTAGCTATTCCAATTCCTGGTAGATGGTTCTTTTTCTTCAGGGAGAACCTGAAGGCCATTGGAAAGGAATCAGGCTTGCAGGCACTGCTCTCACCTTTGCAATTCAATTGTTCTGATCAAACCAAATGAGAGAGACCTCTCTTATAGATTAAAGGTTCCTGTTATTTAAGTGGCCCAAATCAGTTACCTAAATATCACATAGAAACAATAAATAATTCAGAATAGTAGGTGACATTCAAATCTTTCATATTTGGCTTTGTAATTCATGATGTTATTATTCTTTTACAGCACATTTGCTTTTCTAATTGTGTTTTGCTTGGATTCGTATTTAAAAGAGTTTGCCTTCCCTGAGCATACACCAGCTGGGTTGTGGGAGGAAAGGGCTTTAGAACTAACCAAGCAGTGGGGCAATACAGCTCTAAGATTCAAAATTAGTCATGAATAATTCACAAAGCAGATAATACACCCATGGATAAACAAAAGGTACTGGAATCATCCCAGGATTATTGTATCCCCTTTTCTAATTCTTAAGCTACTAAATTTTTCTTTACTTTTTTTTTATACTGGTTAATAGATATACTAAGATATTTAAAGATTTTTAATTGAAATTGATAGCTCTTTAAAACAAAAATGTTAAATTTTTTCTCTTATATTTTCTTATTCAAAAGTAAGGTCTCTCATATGTATGTGTAAATAGCTAATAAAGCATGAGGTTAATATATTTTGGGGACCAAAAAAACTTGTGGATATTGGATTTTTATCCAGTTGTCATTCAACTAGGAGACAATTGTTTTGCCCCTCTGTGCTTCAGTTACTTCCTCCAAATGAAAATAGCAAAACCTCTAAAAGACGTGAGAATTAATAAGTTACTATAAATATCTGATGTCAATAAACAAAAAGTACTGTAAGTGCTTTGACTTTATTCTTCTCTTTGAATATTTCCATTGCCATATATCAGCCTTATTTAGGATGCCAGAATAATTGTTGCTATAATTATTATTTTATATTCATGGACCGCAGCAGTATTCATGGTAAAACATTGAGAAAAATACATTTCCTGTACTGGCAAGAATATAGGGGTAGTGAACTATAGGCACAATACAGAAATCTCAGAAACACAAATACTGTGCAATAGGGAGTCACTCCATCAAAAAAAAAAGTGATGACTACCTTTTTTGTCCTTTTAAAACTGCTTTCTTTTTCTAATAAGTGAAGAAATATAGATATGTACATTTTTATATGCCATATATTTGAAATCTTCAAAACATTTCCCTCTTGTGTAGACAATTTCAAGAGAGTTAAGAAACTTGGAATTAAAATTATAATCCACTGACAGAATTTACTTAGTTCTGTGTCCAAACTATTTTTCATTTGACATTTGGATAAATAATTTTTCCTTTGAAATACCACTCAACTGTCTCCCACACTAATTCCTTCTAATACTGAAAGTCAACTTAAGTATTTTATTTAAGGGAGCATTAAATATAACCTGAATACATAAATATAACATGAAATATAACATGAAATTTAACACATATGTAATCATTTTTCTTAGCATATCCCACCATGAAGGCAGACACTGTCTTAATTATATCATCCAAGACCACCAACTTGACTGTTGGTTACACTTTCATTCTTAAAAATCTCCTTTGTTGATCTATGACATCATATTCTCTTGATTTTCATTCTTTTTGCTACTCCTTTATCTCTCTGATTCACCCTCATCTTGATCCTATACTGTTAAGTGTTATCTGAACTTTCTATTGAAGGTCTTGCTACCCTTTGGCCTTTAGAGATCTTGCTCCTTCACTTTCAAATGGATGCCCTTGTAGAGGGAATTTATATTAATCTATATAAATCATCACTGACTTCTTTGGCTTAGCAAAGTGCCATACTTCTAGAACAAATCTAGAAAAAAAATGGAATCACCAAGAGATGGGTTAGGTATTATCAGATATGGCTGGAGAGTGCAGCAAAAAATGTTTGTGCTTGAAAGAGTGAATATTTCTGTTTTCCATCTACCACACAGGTATTGCAAGAACAGAATGTCTGCCATATTTTTATATATAAGTGGTTCTAGTCTCCAGAACTGTGAAAAATATTTCAGACTTGTGTTTCTTCAGAGTTGCATACCAGTTCATTGTTGTATGGGGTTTTTAAAATTATTATTATTGAAGTATTTCTAGTTTTATGATTCCATGAAATGGTAAAGCAATTAGAATCCAGTTACTGTTGCGCCCTGTGGAAATACAAAAGTTATTTCCCCTAAATTAAGATTGATTTAAATGATATGATGGCAAATAATTTCTAGTTTATTTGAATTAAAAATTTTAACAGCTTTGTTGTGGTTTAATTAATATACAAAAACTGTACATATTTAATGTATACAATTTGAAGAGTTTGAACTTTGTTTCTTTTTTAAATGAGAATAATTGTACATGAAATTACTATAAGTTGTTTAAAACATTATCTTAATTAACACTAAGTATTCAGATTTCACTCATTATTTGATTATCTATATACTGTTTGATGGTATGCTATTTATAGATTCCAAGGAGGTATTTTTCCAGTTCATTTAGATCAGGTTTGGAAAAAATATGTTGTTCTAAATTAATAAAAGATTTTCCCACTATAACCTTTATGTCTAATAATGTTTCAAATGTTCCGATTCTCAATAATGCATGAAACAAAGCTGTAACTATAAAACAAGGCAGTTTGCACACAGTATCATCTGTCTATGAAACTTGGCGAAATAAGCAAACAAAATTATGAAAGTTTAGTAAAATTAATGGACATATGAGAAATATACAACAATAAGAGCTTTTCTATAGAAGCATCTTTTATAAGTTAGAGGACCTAGTTGGGGGGAAAAGGTTACCTACAGTGTGGAAAAACATCACATCGATGGCAAATCTTAATGTAATCTTAACTAAAAAGTCATTTTAAAAATCTTAACAATTCTTAAAAAGTCATTTTCAAAAATCTTAACAATAGAGCCTCAAATGTAGTGGAAGAAAATCATAATCTGACAGACAGACAGATTTTAATACATGGAAAAGAATGGCATATTCATGGACAAAAATCTTATAAATGGAGAGGAGGGGGGCAAGCTAAATATAAGGTGATGGAAAGAGAAGTCACATTAGGTGGTGAACTTATTATACAACAAGTTGACAATGCACTGTAGAATTGTACGCCTGAAACCTATGTAATCCTTGCTAACAGATGTCACCCCAATAAGTCTAACAATAAAAATGAATTTTAAAAAAAATAAATAAATAAGTACACCTGTTTCTAAATTAATTTACAGATACAATTAAATGTTAATCAAAACTCCAATGACTTGTTTTAAAACTGTAAAAACATTTTAAATCAATTTTAGAAAATAAATGGGCTATACTAAAAATACTTTTGTAAAAGAACAATAATGGAAACTTGGTCTATCTTGTATTAATATGTATGAAATAGCTATAAAAAAGAGTGGACTATTGGAAAAAATAAGGACCCAACACAGAAATAACAAATATTCTAGGAACAAATTCTTTTATATGTGATAAGTATATATAATAAAAGTAATATAAAAATCAGTGATGAAGGTCATATTATTTAATAAACAGTAATGAGATTTCATTCCTACTAGAATATAAGATCCACAAAGGCAAGTATTTCATTTAATTCACCACTGTTCTATTTAGTGCATAGTCGTCATGGATAGATGGTCACTATGTACCTGCGAAACAAAAAATGGTTTGGAAAAGTTCATTTTGATCTTTACGTCGCACAGTACTCTAAACTTAAATTTAGCTAAATTATATAGTTAAAGAAACTCTAAGAAAATTGAAATGGATATTTATCAAATCTTTTGGTAAAAGAAAACTATATAAACTTAATATGAATAGTTATTATAATATTATAAAGAAAATGATAGCTTTGATTACATTTAAATATAAAATAGTTTTCTGAAGGTTACAAAATATCATAAACAAAATCAACAAGCAAAAAGAGCCTTTAAAATATTTATAATATACTTGAAAGTCAGCAAATAAAATATTAAGCCTCTATACTAGAATGGTCAAAGGACACGAACAAATAATTCAGAAAAGAGGAAGTAGAAATACCTAAGGAAGATAAAATGTTCAAATTCCCAAGTAATGAAGAAATATAAATTAAAATACATGTAAGATACCTAACTACTACCTATTCAATTATAAATGCTTAAAATAGATATGTTCAGTGCTTGCAGTGGGACAGTATGATAGGCGTGCTCAAACACAAGTGTAATAATGCATCTGTGATCTTTGACCTAATAATTCCACATCAAATATAATGAAATATCTATGTACAAATATATTATTCATTAAATGTTTTAAATAAAAATAATTTTAAAAGAAACAATGTCCAGTAATAATAAGGTAGTGTTTGAAGTATTATCTAGCCACATAATAAATTATTGTAAAGTGTTTTAGTTGAAAGGAAGGTTTTTTTTAAACACAGGAAAGTTATTATGTTAAAAAATTAACAAACAAATCAGAAAACACATAGAAACAGACTGGAAGCATAGGTGCTATAATGATAGCAAAGATGGTTTTATCTCTTACGTTGAATGTGTAGATATTTTCTTCTCTATTTTTACAAATTTTTAAATGTACTGCTTTTTTAACTAAAAAATAATCTTCACTAAAAATCAAAGAAGAAATTTTAATTATCAGAAGTTTTTATATCTAATAAAGTAGTAATTATATTATGAAAGGTCAGAACAAATCTATTTATATATTTACATCTGCATAGAATAATGAATAAATCTAGTAAGGTTCTTAAAAAGTAAATAGGATTGTGCCACTGCCTGCCTAATTCTTCCAATGGCTTACCAGGGTGGCTAAAATAAAATCTGAAGTTTCTAACATGGCCTCTAAAGCAGTACAGGGTCTGCTCCTAGCTAGTTTCATCTCCTACTAGTCCCCTCTCCCTTCACCCACTATGTTCACTGTTTTTAAGCCACATCACCTTCTTTCAGCTCCCAGAAAATGCCAAACTCCATCTTCCCTCAGGGTCTTCAGCTGTGCTCTTCCTTCTCTGCCTGAAACACTCATCCCTTTTCAAACTTTAGGTCTAAACTTAGATGTCACTCAGAAACGCTTTCCCTGGATCCAACATAAATGTTTCCTCCTATCATGTCCATTCCCCATTCTTTTCAATCGTAACACTCTATTTGGGAGGGAAAAACAACTTTAGAAGAGTCATTAGAGATGTTTAGAGAACAAAGAATCCAACTAGTTGAGTAAACATTATAACAGTCTCTCTCCCTCTTAAATAGTTTCCACGCATTCCTGGATTTTGTAAACTGTTGACTTTGAGAACATAGCAGCTTGAATTTATCAGGCTCAGTAGATGAGAATATACACTGTAAAAATGTTGCTGATTTTCAGTTTTCATGATTGAAATAAGTGCATGCAAAAGAAGACTTTAGGACCTATACTTCAGAAATAACCAAATAAATGGGGAAGAGGGACATTCAGAAACTTGGAATCAAATGATTATCTTATTGTTTACTCAACAAAAGTTGGATGGTGAGCTTAAGTGCTTTTTAGTAATAGGTTATTTCAGGCCTTGAAGCACATATCTCCTGTAGCATAATAATTCTTGGTAAATAAAGATAGAATTGCAAAGTACACTGTAGATCTTCAGCGTGAATTCCACATTCAGGTGGCAATATACAGTTTCCATGTATCTCAAAACCAAGGGGTTATGTCCATAACTCAATGGAAAATCAGTGTAATATTTGACTAGGAATACCACTACTGTATTGAGGGGTTAAATGTATCCAAATGTATGAGTATTATATGGTATATTCTTTTTCTCTCTTCTTAAAAAACGCAACAGTAAACTGAAATAAGACAGCAAAATCTATCTTAATTTTTCTCATCTCTTCTCCCAGTCCTGTCTTTCTTACAGATATGGAGTTGGAAACATGTTGTTATTGCTCATCTAAGAGAGATCTTTTCAAGGTCAATTCTGGAAATTTATTCAACATTCATTTAAAAAATATTTTAAGTATCTTTCCTTGTTCTAGGAATACAATGAACGGAATACATGTTGTCCCTGATTTAACTTGCTTACATTCTAATTAGAGAATCAGAAAAATTAAAGTAGCCAAATGAGGAGAAAATTATAATGAGTGCAACTGAAGAAACAGAGGGATCAGATAGAGAATAGTATGTTGAGCTTGCCAGGCCACTTAAACTTGTAGGGGCACAAAGGTGGTATGCTAGTTATTAATGGATTGCCTCTTGGCTTTGAAAAAACCCTTCAGAAGATGCTCTGTGCTAAACAACAGAATTTTTTTTTAATTGTTAAACTTCCTGGGGTGACATCGGTTAGCAAAAATTCCATAGGTTCCAGGTGTACAATTGTACAGTACATTGTCCATGTGTTGCATTATGTATTTATCACCCAGAGTCAGTTTTCTTTCCATCACCATATATTTGACTCCCCCTCCTACCTCTCCCTCCCCCTCATCCGTTACCATCAGGTAACCAGTAAACTATTGACTGTGTCCTTGAATTTTTGTTTCTTTGTTGCTTTCAGTTTTATATTCCATATATAAGTGAAGTCATATGGTTCTTGGTTTTTTTTTTCTGCCTGGCTTATTTTGCTTAGCATGATGATCTGAAGGTCCATCCATTTTGTTGCAAAAAGTATTTCATCTTTTCATATAGCTGAGTACTATTCCATTGTGTATATGTACCACAGCTTCTTTATCCAGTCATCTATTGAAGGGTACTCTGTTAAAAATTTGCCCTTTGAAGTGAACATGGGGTTAAGCTAATTTTTTCTTGCATTTGAGTGGAGGGTTCTGGGGCGATTCTGTAGTAAAAAATGGCTTCTTCTAATTTCTGGGTAGTGGAAAGGGGAAAGGTAAAGGTGACTTGGTGGTGAAGTGTGAGGGCAACCCCGAGATGTTGCCCCAGTTAAGGGCCAAGAAAGTTGTCTCTATGTCACCTTCCAGTCTTGGTTGGCGATAATCTTTCTTTAGCTCTCTGGACCAGCTCCCGTGAGACTGAATATCGTAACAGCCTCTTTCCCTGTTCAATAGTTTTCACACACAGTGTTACACACCTTGCAGTAATTCTTTTTGCAAACCTACTCTCAATTCATCATGGCCCTCGGGCTATCAGGGCTGGCTGCCGAACTATCATTGTATGTTCACCCACCCGTTGCTAATCATTTTCTCTCCTTTCTATATTCCAGAGGGTTGCCTTGTTTACCTACAAGTCTAACCTAGTTACAAGTACATCAGCAAACTTCTCCTTCAGTGAGATCAGAACTGCTACCAAATGTTTGGGCCACATAGAATTTCCTTATACAGTAGACTCTCCATTAACTGGAACTCAAGTGGCCAGCACTGCTTGGGAGTGCCAGTTGCTTATGTTCCAGTTAATGGAGAGTCTGCTCACATTTATCCAACATCTCCAATCTCCTTGGGTGCCAGTTAAGTGATAGTCTACTGTACATATCTTAGTTGTTCTTTTATCATAGTTGATCGTTCTTTATATTAGACTTCCTTATTTTACCTACTGTTTTTTGACATTATTAGACCCCGATTGCTATAGGGTGGCCTCTCAAACTAAAGGATAAGAAGTAGCTCATGAGGGAGGGCATGATGGCAATCAGGGAGGAGGTCCCTAAAACCTCTCCCAGAAAACACAATTAAATGGCCATCCAAGAGCCAAGAAAGAAAACCCTGAGTGACACAGTAACAACTGAGAAATTCATGCGTCGCAAGAAAACACCTGAAGGTTAGAGAGAGGGGGGCAAGTGGGAGAGAAGGGAGGGAGCAGAGATGGATCGTGACAGGACCTCATTGCTGCTAACTAAAAAATCCAGAAAGAAATTGGGGAGCAGTACAATACGTGGGAGGGAGGAGACCAAGAGACAACAGGAGTGAAAGTCAGAGTGGTGGAATGCTGGGAGACCATGAGGGAGCTGGACCTTAGAGCAGCATCTTAGAGACAAAGCTTGGGAACCACCCTCTGAAACTCTTAAGTAGCAAGAAAGCTGAATGAGGACCCTAAACAGCCGCAGGCCAAAAGAAAGCACTAGATACAGAAACTCGGCTCCCGGCACCCTCATGGCCCACAGCACGTGTGCGCAACTCCTCTGCAGGGCCGTGGTTCCTGGCCCATGGCAGAGGTACTCCGGCTGCCCTCACACAGCCCGTGACTTCAGGCCTGCAGGTTTAGACCTGTGGCTGGCACGTGCCTGGCACCCTTGCTTGGTGCTCTTGCAAGGTCTGGCCCATGGTGTGCGCACATCCAGCGCCGGCAATCTCATAGGGCCTGTCGATTCCACATGTGGAGCTCACACACCTGGGGCACTAGCCCAGCACTCTTGTGTGCACCTGGCAGTCACGTGGGGCCTGCAGGTTTTGGTCGCAGAGCACGCACATTCGGTGCCATTGCACAGCACTCTTGTGTGGCTTGCATCTCCACAGCGTGGCTGCTGTGGAGAGAAATCACTGGAACACATGCTGGAGAGTGAAGAGAAGTGGATTGGACAGCATTTGCCCCAACCCACGATAGGCGCCTTGCCCTGCATCCTGTCAGCCTCCCTTGTCTCCCCTAGCTTCCCTAGCAAAGCGCAGGAGGTGGAGTGCACATTTTGTTGGCCTCTTCCCTCTCCTACAGCCTCCCAAACAAACTGCAGGAAGCAGAAGGATCGTGGATTGATATGCCCTGCTTCCAAAGGAGGCTGGAGACCAGAGATAAAGCTTAAACACCTCCCATCCCCCCTAAAACTTGCTGCCCCCAGTGCCACCTAGTGTCTTCTCTACAGCAAGATACCACAAAAATACTAATCAGAGAAAGAGAGCTCCTGAGCTTTGCTGAATATAAAGCCTTCGTGCCAAAAAAGAAGAACCCAGCAGACAATATGAGTACCTTAGGATTTAAAGCTGCTCAGAAAGAAGATGAATAATCTTCAGAAAAGGATCTTATAGACCTAGAACTTTCTGAACTAAGTCACAGAGATTTTAAAGTAGCCATTCTAAAGAAAGAAATTAAAACATACTGGTAATACCCAATAGCTGGGGTGAACAAGCTAAGAAAGGAAATTTGTGAACAAAAGGAACAATTTAACAAATTCAAAACATAAGGAAAAACAAGATGGAAATTTTAGAGATAAATAATACAATAAAAGAAGTGAGAAACGAAGTAACTACCATAGGTAACAGGGCCAACCAGATGGAGGAAAGAATTAGTGATATGGAAGATCAGAACACGGAAACATCTCAGAAAGAGGAAGAGAGGGAATACAGAACCAAAAGGATTGAAAGAACTCTGTAAAAACTATTTGACTCCATGAGAAAAAACAACATCAGAATAATAAGATTAGAAGAAGGAGCAGAGCACTCTACAGAGGGCATACTAACAGATAGCAGATGAGAACTTTCCAAACCTATGGAAAGATCTGGAACCCCAAATTCAAGAAGAAGCTAGGTCCCCTAAGTACCTGAACCCTAGCAGATCTTCTCCAAGACACATGATATTAAAGATCTAAAACACTAAAGACAAACAGACAATTCTCAAGGCAGCCAGGAAAAACAGAGCTATAACCATTAGATTCTAATGATTAGAGGAAAACCCATCAGGCTGGCATCAGACTTCCCAGTAGAAACTCTACAAGCCAGGAGGGAGTGGAATCAAATATTCAATACTTTAAAAGAGAGAAACTTCCAGCCAAGAATAAATTATCCAGCAAAATTATTCTTCATACATGAAGGAGGAATATAGACCTTCTCAGACATACAGAAGTGGAGGGAATTCACCGGCAAGAGGCCGGCACTTCAAGAAATACTGAAGGAGGCTCTTTGACCTGAAACAAAACATCAGGAAAAATGGAATAGAGGTGGGGCAACAAAAAAGAATCAAAAATAAAACAAAATAAAAACAACAAAAGCAATGGCTGCAGGAAATGCTCACATATCAATGATCACTCTAAATGTTGATGGACTGAACTCACCAATAAAAAGACACAGAGTAGCAAACTGAATTCAAAAACAAAACCCATCCATATGCTGTCTCCAAGAGACACACCTCAGCTCAGCCATAAGGACAAACACAGACTCCCGAGTGAAAGGATGGGAAACAATACTCCAAGCAAATGGTAACCAGAGAAAAGCAGGAGTTGCCATACTGATATCTGATTAAATAAATTTCAGGTTAAAAAAGATAACAAGAGACAAAGATGGACATTACATAGTGATAAAAATCACAACACAACAACAAGAAGGTTTGACACTAATTAATATATATGCTCCCAATCAGGAAGCACCAAAATATACAAAGCAACTACTAACAGATCTGAAAGGAGAAACTGACAAAAGCACAATTACTCTGGGAGACTTATACACCCCCTTAACAGCCATGGACAGATCATCCAAACGGAAAATAAATAAGGGAATATCAGCTCTAAATGACACAAATCTGCAATTGGACATAATTGACATTTATAGGACACTTCATCCAACAAAAAGAGACTATACCTTCTTTTCTAGGTAGGGCACATGGAACATTTTCAGGGATAGACCATATGCTGGGACATAAAAGTAGCCTCGGCAAATTCAAGAAGATCAAAATCATACCAAGTGTACTCTCAGACCACAAAGCTTTAAAATTGGAGCTCAACTGTAAAAGGAAAGCATAAAAAAACCACATATACATGGAGATTAAACAACTTCTTATTTAAAAATGACTGGATAAAAGAACAAATAAAAGATGAGATTAAAAATATATAGAAACTAATGACAATGAAAATACAACATATCAGAATTATTGGGACACAGCGAAAGCGGTAATAAGAGGGAAATTTATATCATTACAGGCCTATCTTAAGAAACAAGAAAAATCACAAGTAAACATCTTAACGTCCCATCATATATACTCTCCCTAAAGGCAAAAGCCCTGGACCAGATGGTTTCACCAATGAGTTCTACCAAACATTCAAAGAAGAATTAACACCTATCCTTCTCAGACTGTTCCTAAAAAAATTGAAGAGGAAGTAATACTTCCTAACGCATTCTATGAGGCCAACATTACCTTAATACCAAAGCCTGGTAAAGACAACACAAAAAAAGAAAACTATAGACGAATATCTCTGATGAACACAGATGCAGAAATCTTAAACAAAATATTAGCAGATAGAATACAACAATGCATCGAAAAGATTATACATCATGATCAAGTGGGATTCATCCTGGGAGTACAAGGATGGTTCAACATACAAAAATCAATCAATATGATACACCACATAAAAAAAAAGATAAAAACCATATGGTCATATCAATGAGAAAGGAATAAAAGGTATCCAAACTGCGAAAGAAAAGGGCAAATTGTCACTATTTGTAGATGACATGATCCTTTACATAGAAAATTCCAAAGAGTCCACCAGGAAACTATTAGAAACAATAAACGAATACAGTAAAGTCAAAATCAATGTACGAAAATCAACAGCATTCCTATATACAAATAACAAATCTTCAGAAAAAGAAATGAGGGAGTCAGTTCTTTTTGCTATCATAACCAAAAGGATGAAATACCTGGGAATTAACTTAATAACAAAGAACGTGACAGACATATACACAGAAAACTATAAGACACTTTTGAAAGAAATTGAAGCAGACATAAAGAAATGGAAAGATGTTTCCTGTTCATGGATAGGAAGACTTACCGTTGTTAAAATGGCCATTTTGCCCAAAGCAATCTGCAGATTTAATGCACTGCTTATCAAAATCCCACAAGCACACTTTCACAAAATAGATAAAAGAATTATCAGATTTATGTGGAACCATAAAGGACCTCAAATTGCCAAAGTAACACTACATAAAAAGAATAAGGCTAGTGGTATTACACTCCCCAACTTCAATTTGTATTACAGAGCATCAATAATCAAAATAGCTTGGTATCGTCAGAAAAACAGAAACATAGACCAATGGAAGAGAACCGAAAACCCAGAAATAAATCCACAAATTTATGGACAAATAATTTTCAATAAAGGAGCAAAAAATATGCCATGGGGAAAAGACAGCCTCTTTAGTAGGTGGTGCTGGGAAGACTGGAAAAACATATGCAAAAATTGAATCTGAGCTGTGAACTCTCACCGTATACAAAAATTAACTCAAAATGGATTAAAGACCTTTATATAAGACCTGAAACAATAAACTGTATTGAAGAAAACATAGGTACTAAACTTATAGACCTAGGACTCAAGGAAGACTTCGTGAACCTGACCTCAAAGGCAATGGAAGTAAAAGTGAAAATAAATGAATGGGAGTATATCAAACTAAAAAGCTTCTGCACAGCAAAAGAAACTATCAACAAAACAAAGAGACAGCCAACTGAAGGGAGAAAATATTTGCAAACAATGCATCTGATAAGGGTCTAATATCTAAAATTTATAAAGAACTAATAAGACTTAACAACAAAAAAACCAAACAATCCAATTAAAAAGTGGGCAGAGGAGCTAAACAGACACTTCTCCCACAAAGAAATACAAATGGCTAGCAGACATATGAAACAATGCTCATCCTCATTAGCTATCCGGGAAATGCAAATCAAAACCACAATGAGATACCACCTCTCACCTGTTAGAATGACTGTTATCAATAAGACAAAGAATAACAAGTGCTGGAGAGGCTGTGGAGAAAAAGGAACTCTCACACACTGCTGGTGGGAAAGCAAACTGGTACAACCACTGTGGAAGACAGTGTGGAGGTTTCTCAGAAAATTAGGAATGGAGCTACCATATGACCCAGCAATCCCTCTTCTGGGGATCTACCCCAAAATCTTGAAAACCTTAGTCTGCAAAGACGTACGTACCCCAATGTTCTTTGCAGGGTTGTTCACAGTGGCCAAAACATGGAAACAACCTAAGTGCCCTGCGACAGATGACTGGATAAAGAAGCTGTGGTACGTATACACAATGGAATATTACTCAGCTATAAGGAAAGGTGAAATACTGCCATTTACAACAAAATGGATGGACCTGGAGATCATTATTCTAAACAAAATAAGCCAGACAGAAAAAAACAAAAACTGTATGACTTCACTCATATGCGGAATATACAACTGAAAGTAACAAAGAAAAAAACAAACAAACAAAAACCCATGGACACAATCAATAGTTTAATGCTCATTTGGGGACAAGTGGGGAGGAGATGGGAAAAGGGGGAGGGGGTGGGAGAGGAGGGAGGGGAAGCTAAATATATGGTGACAGACAACTCACACTGGGTGGTGAACTTATTCAACAAGTTGATGATGCACTGTAGAATTGTACACATGGAACCTATGTAACTCTTGCTAACCAATGTCACCCCAGTAAATCTAACAATAAAAAAAAGAATTAGCTCACCATGTGGAGAATGGCAGAGAAGGAGGTTTTGGGAAGATACTAACATATAGAAAGACTCTTGGGCAGTGAAGATCTGGTATGTGGAAAATAATAGTCTGAAACATGTTGAGTGATTAGGAAAGTGAAATAAGTGATTTTGGAGAGAGGGTATGACACAGAAAGAAGTTTAATTATAATTCTAAGAGCAGTGAGAAATAATAAAATGGAGGGATGTGATAAGATTTTAACTGTAATAAAATCTGCGTGGCTGCTATATGGTAGTGGACTGCAGAACAGCAGGAGTGAGCAAGGGGTCTGGTTTGGACATTATTATAGTCACCCAGGTAAGAGATGATGGCAGCCTGGTCAATCATCACTACTAGCCTGTACATGGAGAAACATGGAGAGTCCAGGTAAATTTTGGAGTAGAAGATTTACTAATTGAGCATATGTGGTTGGTGAAGGAAGTAAAAGAATTTTTTACGGGAATAAAGTTACCTGGGTGAATGTATGATTAATGCTGCTTCAACTTATGACCAATCAAATCTTCAGTCCAAGTCTTCTGGACACTTTCTTTCTTATATTTAAGTAAAATAACTTTACCCAAGATCCTAGTGTTTCTGATCTTAGTAAGATATAATACCATATAAAACTTTGGCTTTTGTTAAATCTGAGACTCTGAAGAACAATATTTGCTTATCTTATAGCTGCATCATATATCTTGGCTTTTCCCAAACTAGTCAACCCAACACCCTGGACTGACACATTTCTTTTGTGTATAACTATGAGCAAAGATTGAACTAGGCAAACCATAGTTTAGGATCCCCATAAATCTACTTCCTGGGCCATCCTAGTTCCTCCAAATATTCCCCTTCGTCTCCCATTTAATTCAGATAGTGTACAATCTTTCTCTATTTTGTATCCAAAGAAAGCCTCTTGCTAATTTATTCACATGGATTTAAAAAGCTGGATTTTTCATAATCTTCAAAAATGAAATTTCAGGATTTGGTGATCTGCCTCTTTCATGAAGACACTCAGATGCTATGCTAAGTAGTCCTATTCATCATTACTGTACCTCTTACCATATCCTTTCATAAATAAAAGTACTTTCATATATATTATCTCATTTGATAGCAGAATATTGGAGATTGGAGTTAACTCAAAGATGATGAACTAATTCAAGCTTCTTAATATACAGAAAATTGGAGCCAAAGGTAAAACATTTTTTTAAGGTCACATGGCTAGAAACTGTTGGATTCACACTGAGAATACTTGTCTCCCTCTGGCTGTACATGCTTCTACCATGCTGTCTGTTCCTTGAAGGCTTATATTAAAGTGAAGGCTGTACCTACTTCTCATGTTTGTAGAGCTTCTAACATAATGCTAATCTTTCTGAGGCTTCGGTGTTTTTTCTAAATAGAGAAAAGCAGAAAAAACCAACAAACATCAGCCTCTTTTATGTCCTCAAACAAGTTATATGACAACCCATATGCAAATAAAAAGTACAGAAAAGAGGATCTAGAAAGTGGAGGCTGTAGAACATGAAGACTTCTTTGCCTCAAACTCCCTGAGAAGAGCATTACACCTGCTTAATGTGCATAGGAATCCCCTGGTAATCTTGCTGAAATGCAGATTCTAACTCAGTAGCTCTAAAATGGGACCTGAGATTCTACACTTCAAATAAGCTCCCAGGTGGTGTAGATGCTGGGGGTCTGCAGACCACACTTAGAATACATCTGGCATAGACTGAGACCCTCAAAACCAGTGCCTGAGAGTGCCCTCTGCTGGCAGCAGCTATGTGAACAGTGTATAGGCAGATAAAGCTCACTGTTGTTGAGGATCCCTGAGAGAAACAAGATTTAAAGATTAGAGTAAATTAAAAAACAAAATCTTCTCTCATGTTAATTTTATGTCTCAACTTGGCTAGACCGTGATACCAGATTTTTGTTCAAAACAACAATCTAGATGTTGCTGTGAAGATATCTTTTAGATATCATTAACATTTAAATCAGTAAACTTTGAGGAAAAAAAGGATTACTCTTCATAATGTAAATGGGTCTCATCCAGTCAGGTGAGAGCCTTAAGGAAAAAGGCTGAAGTCCCTTGAAAAGGAAGGAATTATGCCTCCAGACCACCTTCCGACTCAGGACTGCAACAGCAACTCCTGCTGGAATTTCCAGCCAGCAGGGCTGCCAGGCAGATTTCAGTCTTCCCATTGGCCACAGGTGCACAAGTCAATTCCTCAAAATCTCTCTCCCTCGCTCACACTTATGTATATAGAACCTATTGGTTCTGTTTTTCTGGAGAGCCCCGACTAATACCGCCCAACAATTAGAGAATAAAAATTTCCCAGCATACAACTTTTATCTTATGAGGTACTGACAAATAAGAAAAAGAAACACGGAAGAAATACTAACAATATTGATTATTCATTCATTTGTCAAACATATTTGAGCACCTGTTCTGTGTCTGACTCTCTTCCAGGCTCTGTGAATGTAAAAGTAAGGAAGACAAAGTCTTCACTTTCATGAAGCATATGTAATAGTGAGGGAGACAGACAACAAGTAAATATGCAAATAATAGCAATAAATGTCATAACGAAACATAAAGTAGGGAAACGAAAGTAGATAGTAAAGGAGCTCTCTGAGGAGGTAGTATTAGAGCAGACTCTCCATATTAATTCATGTTTACCCAGCCAACAATATCTTTAAGTATTCCCTATGTTTCACATGATTTTCCAGATGCTAGGACTAAAAAGATAAATAATACCTGACTTTAAGAAGCTTACCCACTGAAGATGAAACTCACACACACACACCTCAAAAGAGAGGGTACTTTTATAAAAAATTATACCAGGTAGGGTAGACTGAACTGGAAAATAGAGAGTAAACAGAAGTTGGATTGGATAAATTCTTTAAACCAGACGAGCAGTGACAGAAATACATAGTGTGTGTTGGGATTCAAACCTTAAAGTAAGTTGTTTTTTGATCATACTAAATTACCTAATTTATTTCACTTTCAGCAGTATTTCTTTGAAGATCTAATTTCAGCTCTCAAATAACAAATGCTATCTAGCTATTGATCCTTCCAACTTTCAAGTCTCAACATTTGTTCTTCTGTTGTTTCGTTATGACTGGTAGCTATTAGGGCTGTCATTACACAGTTCTACTCTGATACCCATATGAAGTGCAGTACATAAAAGAAGGCATTGTTTAAGGGGTTAGAGTTGATGCTGGTTGGCCCAAATTGTAATCTTCTCTATTTACTTCAACCTACCTATTAAGTCAATATAATGAGTTTTGCACATTTTTTTTGTTTTTATTCATAAGACTAGAATTTATTTTTAGTATTAAATAACAAGAAGTCAAGAGTAAAAAGTATAAAGATAGGTGCTAATAATATAGCTATTCAGAAACTGTAGCAGAAATATAAATCTTTACTATAAGCTTCAGGTGGATTTTAAAATTTGGAAGTGAATGTGCTTTGCACATATCATAGAATTCTTTAACAAATGTTTAAGAGAACCTGGTTTAGGAGAGGTGAAAAGAACTAATTTTGTCAAGCTTTTTATAACTTCTCTTAGTTAATCCTCACAATGTCATAGAGATGTTGTCATCTGGGTTTATCTCAAACCTGTTCAATTATAAATCACATGTTCTTTCTCTGTGCCAGATCGATTTCCCTAATTTGTGTAAGAATCATCACTGGCCCCCCTGTCCACTCTAGTTCTCTAATCAAGACATAATGAACTTTAGACAATGCGTATCTCATTAAGTGACCGCCTATGCCCAAGATTTAAAACCTCCTCTGGCTTTCCATTGTCTCAAGGTTAAAGGGAAGACTCCACAACAAGATTCATGAGGCCTTATGTGCTCTGGCCCCAAACTCTCTGGCCGCATCCTCTGCCCACCCCATCCCCCTTTCCATTGCAGCTATGCACTGGTCATTTTTTATCCCTCCCACCAAAGGACCTTTTCATGGGCCAGACTGTTTGTCTGAAATATTCTTCCATTTGTTCTGCATCTAATTCACATCCTTCAGATCCTAATTCAGACATCGCCTCAGCAGGGCAGATAAATGAGGAATGAGGCAGGGGTGGTCATGGGCGTTTGGGAGGGGATGCCAATCATGATCTGGGGAACAAGCATCACTGTCCGATCACAGTTGAAGATGGCTAATCCATGTTCCTCAGTCTCCTTTACAGGCACTTCATCTTCTGTACACCCCTGATATACTGGTCTGTGTGCTGTTCATGAGTAATCACATTCGTCTCCAAAGTTTTAACTATTATTTGTCCACTGATATATCCCATTCAGTGTTCATTCAATAAGTAGTTACTAAAATCCTTGCAGACTCCATGTCCAATCTTCAGATTTAGGAATAAAAAAATTAATGTACCGTCTGCTCTCAAAAAAGCACTGTTAATCATGGGAAACAGACAAATTAATGAAATTTGTGGTACACATGGTAGTAAGCACAATAACGAAGATATGTCTAAGTTTACTGTGGGGCATCTAGCCCTACCTAGAGTGATATAGTGTCTCTTTCCCTAGATGCTGAATCTTAAAGAATGAAATAAAATTTCTTGGGATTTGATGGAGGGGATACTTGTGTGTGTGTGTGTGTGTGTGTGTGTGTGTGTGTAAGCTTTCAGGGAAAGGAGGTACAAAAGAAAATACCTTGGAGAGAGAATTGGGACATCAGCCATTGCTGGAAGTTCAAGCCTGGAAGAAATGGTTTAAGAAACCGATGTGGCAAGTTAGGGATTAGACATAGGCAGCCTTGAAGCCCATGCAAATCACAGCGGGCTTCATTCCATAGGTGATGCGAGTAACTGAAAGATTAAAACAGAACAATTTCATAACCAGATTATATTATAAATGAAAGACAGTCAATGTTGAGAATAATGAATAAAAATGGCCAGAGAAAAGACAGGAAGATTCTTGAATTATAGAAGTAGTAGTGAAGTGGAGATGTTGACATAGATTTATGAAGTACTGCATTTTATCTAATGGAAGGCACCATGGACTGCACCGTGGGACACAACGTTTCTTTCTGTACCCCCTAAGAGGGAATAGAATGTCTGCTAATCAGACTATAACAATACATTGACTGTTGCTTGTTACAATGTATCCTGTGTCAGGGATGTTAAAATATAAAGTCTTCATCTATAATTGATGAAATACAAAACTTAGAGGATTCTAAGTGTGGAGACAAAAAGAAAATGAAAGAAGTGAAAAATTAGGCTCCAGTTTATATGGTAGAATAGGAATTAATCCAGGTAAATTAAGCAGAAAATACAGAGTAACAGCTGATCTGGTAAAAATATGGTAAGTTTCATTTTGCACTTGTTGAATTTGATGCTCTGGTGGGATATTTGCAACTGGGAAATACAGTCTAAAGTGCAGATGAAGGTTCGGGCTGGAGGTAGAGATTCGGAAATCTTTCACCTACAAGCTGGGTGTGTTCTGAAATCATGATTGTGAATGACATCTTACAGGATGCAAAGTTATGCTTAATAGCAGTTACTGAGAGAGAGAGATTAAGAGACCTAAAGTAAAAGAGGAACAAGAAGAACCAAATGAGTATCCTATCATGGAAGATAAGGGAACAGAAAGTTTTAAGAAGGAAAATGATCATTAATATTCACTGGAAAAAAAAACATCGGGTAAGATAAAGACTGAACTGTTCGTTGGGTTTGGTCACCAGTGACCTCTGCAAGAATAGTTTCTGCAGTGTGATGAGGACAGAAGCTAGGTTACAGGGGGTTGGAGGAAGAATGTGGGATGAGGTAATAGACATCTGAGATGAAACCAATTGTTCAGTAATGTGCATGAGAGAGAGAGAGAAAATTGAGTTTGCCAGAAGATACATGATGAAAGAAAATAGTTTCAGTGCAAGAGAATTGGAAAAGTTTTTAGACTTAGGGAAAGGAATCACTAGAGAAAAAGATGCTAAGAGAGTAGAAGAAAACAAGCAGATGTTCAGAGAATTGAAGGGTAGTTGAGATAAATTATTCCCAATAGCTCTAATTTCCTCCATAAAATAGGAACAAAGTCTTTTGCTGTATGATGTTGGTATTAGGAAAGGTTTCTGATGATCACAAATTAAAAGCATTTTCTAACTTAACAGACAACTGTTCTTAGGTGTTTATATGTAGAGTTAAATTAACCAAACTCCAAATAGCAAAGACGTACCAAAGAGAAACTACTCTGATAGAGATGCATCAGGAAGATATGCTTTACTGCTCTCTAAATGCTGGGATTTTTTATGTTTACAGCATGTGTAAACCCATATACTGCCAAGCCACAACCTAGAACAATAATCCATGATTATGCCTGAATAGTTCTTAGACAAAAGGGACAGAATGGTAAAGAGGGCATTGAAAATGACTCATACCTTTTTATTGTTTTCATGTCACCTTTGATTACACAGAGTTTCAGATAAGATAATGCAATAAATACAATTATTTTACCTCTAGAGAGAGCACGAAGTTTCAACAGTCTGCTGAAGCAATAATGGAGACTTTATACATTTCTAAAAGGCAGCTTGCTCTTTTGACTTCTTATGAAATAAGAATAATCAGAGTAATTCACAAATTCCAAAAATGATAAAATTACTTTCTTAAGTATAATTTAAAATATTCTAAGATATACATATGAGTTCTGACAAGTTCACAAACTTTCCTCTGTACACTTACGTTGGAAACACTGTACTGTACAAACAACTCAGTAAGGTTTCATAACCTTGGTATATCTGTGTTTCACAGCTGTGTTCATGTCAACATGTGTTGGTGTGTTGCAGAGTAGCGTTCATTATTGTTGTATGTCTTGGTGTCCTGTCACAAGAATGTCAGAGCTTGAATTAAAGCAATGAACAAACATTGAATTTCTTGTTAAACTTGGCAAGAGTAGAAGTGAAATCAGGGACACGTTAGTCCTAGTTTATGGGGATAATGCCATGAAGAAAATGGCAGTGTACAAATGGATTAAATATTTTTCTGAGGGCCCAGAAAGTGTCACTGATGAAGAGAGGTCAGGACAGTTATTAATGAGCAGAACTGACAAAAACATTGCAAAAATTCATCAAATTGTGTGTCAAAATCATTGGCTGACTGTGAGAAGCATAGCAGACCAAGTAAACATCGATAGGGCAATAGTTAGGAAAATCTCGGCATGAGAAAAGTGTGTGCAAAAATGGTCCCGAAGGAGCTCACCAATAAACAAAAGCAAAGGAGAATTGAAGTTTGCCAAGACCTTTTGGAGAGACAAGACAATGTTTGGGGCCATGTTATTACAGATGATAAAGCATGGGTGTACCAATACAACCCTGAAACTCAGCATCAAAGTGCACAATGGAGTCAGCCAATTCTCCACTACCAAAAATGTTCCGTCAGTCCAAAACAAGAGTTAAAATGATATTACTAACAATTTTTGATATCAGAGGGATTGTTCATTATGGATGTGTACCAACTGGACAGTCAACCTGGTTCATTATTTGGAAGTGCTTGAAAAGGCTGCGTGAAGAAGTTAGATGAAAATGACCTGAACTTTGCACCAACAACTCATGGATCTTGTATCATGACAATGCACCAGCTCCCATGGCTCAGTCTATAAGGGAGTTTTTAGCAAATACACAAATAACTGTATTGGAACACCCTCCCTACTCACCTCATGTGGCCTCCAATGACTTTTTTTCTTTACCCAGTGGTAAAGGAAGTATTGAAAGGAAGACATTTTGATGACATTCAGGACGTCAAGGGTCATATAACTACAGCTCTGTTGGCCATTCCATAAAAAGAGTTCCAAAATTGCTTTGAAGGGCAGACTAGGTGCCTGCATTGGTGCATAGCTTCCCCAGGGGGGAGTACTTAGAAGGTAACCATAGTAATATTCAGCAATGAGGTTTGTAGCACATTTTCTAGGATGAGTTCGCAAACTTAGTTGTCAGACCTCGTACCTTATCACTCATGAACATTTTGCTGGAAATGCATCTTCTTAAATTCTTGAAGATAAATAACCACTGTGATATCCTCTGCTCTTTTGAAAAGGGCAAAATTCACATCATCACCAAAAACAATTTTATTTTAAACAAATCCCCATTTATTACCAATGACCACATTAAAAGTTATGGCTTCCTATGTCCTTCAATAATTTATGTTATGATCAAATTAATAATTAAATTGAATATTTTATATGCAAGAAAAGAATATTTTACAATAGTATTCAAATCAAAATGTTTTACAAACAACAGCCAAGCATTAATCACAATAACTTCTACATAAAAATATAAAGACTTTTTTCTATATATATATATTCAATATTAGGTTTAGAAAATATCTATTTAAGCTGTTACAGATACTGGTTAAAGGACTATGGTTGAGAAGTTGAGTTTTTAATCTATTGAAGGTGACAGCTGTGTATTATATGAATGTGTAGTTATGGACTTTTGAACATTTATTTGCTTACTAGTCTATTATGGCTTTGAATAGTCCTCCATGTGAATATATATTTAGTCATTTCAAAAATGCATATTATTATTTGGTAAACTTTGTATCAAGCATAATAAAAGAGGTGGGGGTTTTTGTTTGTTTTTTTGTTTGTTTGTTTTTTAGTGCTATTCTGGGATCATTCCAGGTATTTAAAAGTGAGTCCCAAACATACTATTTACTAGTATGAGGTTTGAGAATTTGTGTATTTACAAAATATGCTTTGCTGCCCCCATGTAAATTCTATAGAAGGTTTTTCAGGTATATTTATCTAGGTAATAAAAAAAAACCACAGCCTGATTCCTTTCTTGTTCAATGTACTTTACCTTTGATCTTGACTGTCTTCTTAAAAAAAAATCTGATCTTGACAGCAGTCAATTAATTTCCACCTCATTTCCTGCCTGCCCTTTAACTCTGATCTTAGAAAGATGTCTATACCTGTACCACTGGCATCCTATTTCCTAGTTCACAGTTTCTGTCTCCTAATGTCCAGCCTTTCAAGATCTCACAGCACTGAACTAATTACCAGTAGAGTGCCTATCACCTTTGTCTCTTCAATTTCTAAGTTTGTTTTACAAGACTAAGTATGCCATCCTTGCAATCTTTTCTTCTCTCTGTTTCACTTAGTCTTCTCTTGTTTTTAACAGAGACTGCGTTCTCTATTTCACACTGTAAAAAATTATCTATTATTTCCATTTGTAACCTGGATCTGTTGAATAAATGACAAAAAATAATTTAAGCAATTTTTAAGTGCATCTACTATGTAATTTTAGAGTTGTATATGTGACCTTACAGGTCATCTAGTGAGACTCTTTCATTTCAAAGATATGGAAAAAGAACTAAGGCAAAAAAAAAAAAAGCAAGTGACCTTAATTCTACTATTAATGAGTGACAATACCAGGACAAAAATTTAGCTCTACTTAATACTTCATTGTTGCATCCATTATAATTATTTAGTACAAAATGTTAGATATGCATTATTTTAATCTACTGTATTTTATATGACCTAAGGTAAACTTGATTGTTGATGACACTTCCACAGTGCTTTCTTGGGTCTGAAATTCACCCTCCCTTAAATTTTCTTTGCCTCTTATGGCATGGGGAAGAAATAATGACATTAAAGCTTAATCAAGAAAAATGCATAATATATATTTTTAAATATATTTGGAGAGTATCAGAAAATGAAAAACAGAAATAACCAAGTACCAAGTATAATGTTTAAAGATAAAATGAGGGAACTTTTGTTCTTGTTATTTCAAGAATAAAATTTTTATTTGTCCTTTGGCCTCAGGTTCTTCCATCAATGGCTCTTTGGGATTCCTGTAGCACATTTCCTAGTGTTTGTTTGTCAGCACTTACAAATATGATATATGTGAGCTGTTCATGTTTGAATGTATTAGGCTGGGTTTTTCTTTCTTCCCATTCTGTGGTGCATTCTCTACCTTGAACTATGAATATATTTTTATCTCTGTGTTTTGTAAATGAATTTCTCTTTCTAGGAGTTAAACCAGTATTCTAGGTTGTTAAATTTAGTGGCATGAAGCTCTTCATAGTATTTTCTTAGAATTCTAGCCTTTTGGCTAAGATCAAGTGTAGAGTTAAACCAGCATTTAAAAATTGTAAGCTTAGGAAAAAAAATAGACACACACACAGAGAGGGAGAGAGAGCATCTTATTTTTGACTTGATTAATGCCTACAAATGGCAATTATACACATATATGGTTATAACAGTAAAAATTAATATAGAATCTCAAATAGTTAAAGTAAATGCATTGGCATTAGCTGTACCTCCAAATTTATTTTTCACTAATTTTTCCATTTTAATATTTCCCCATAAGAAATTAAGTCAGAATCAAATTTTACATTTACTTCTTGACAAATTAATGTTGCTAAACAAAAAATATAAACACGGTAATTTAAATTTGTGTTGCTCTCTCACACAAAACTATAAAAAACAGAATTTACTAAAGGGAATGGAAATTCATGATTGCTGTGCTCAAGTAAAAGTTTTGGAATTTAAGAAGCACTTAGTTGCTGCATTAGGCCATTTAGGATGTTTCAACGTCTCAGTTGACTGTAATTCCAATCTGCTCAAGTGCCCTGTTAATGACCTTCCATCTCCAAGTAAGCAGAGGAATTCAATGTTTATGCTTTAAAAAACTCTACCACAAACAGATTGAAGGACAGGTTCTTTTCATTCTATCTGTAGCATGGCAGGAGAGAGTAAATTGTTACCACTACATCAATTGAGAGAGACTAACCTTCCGTGGCTCTTAATGAAAGCCCTCATTGACAAAACAAAATCAACAGATCCAGGTATAAGAAAGCCACTTAAGTGTTTTCCATTTCTTATTGTCTAACACTGAGTAATTATATTTGTAAAGTCTAAACAAGCAGTGAAATTTACCCACACTAACGCTTTAACTTTGGTAAATGGAGTAAATAGATAGGTCTCTAGTCTTCCTATAGAAGTGTCACTCTAATATATAAATATATTCACATTTCTGTGCAGAGTGAAAAAACCCTAACATCTGGGGATGCTGTTACGAAGAAGTCCCATGTTCATCTTCCATGCACAAATTGTCTAGAAACCCAAAATATGCCAATGTTTATTTGAATCGATACCAAACTAAGAAAGAAACAAAACTTGTTTCAACTTCTTTTGTTAAATGTATTAGGGTGACATTGGTTAATAAAATTATGTAGGTTTTAAGTGTACAGTTCTATAATACATTGCCTCTGTGTTGCACTGTGTGTTCACCACCCAAAGTCACATCTTCTTTGGTAACCATATATTGACCCCCTTTATCCTCTTCTCTTAAAGTAGAGAAGCTATGACTGACTGTTGAAATCTCATGTAAAAAGTCATTGTGTTTCAAAGACAAGTTGAGGTGTTGCACTTAATATATGAGGGCTCTTTGGAAAAAATACGGTCATAAATGCCTCTATTTTTCATATTACATGACTGGGTACTTTCTGGACACCTCTCGTATAAACCTTTAATGTCAAGCTCTAAGCATGTGATGTCATCTTCCTTCATAAGCATTTAACAAAAAGACATTTTTTATCTCCTAATATATTTATTTTTAGATGACTTGTTTCTAGCAGTGTACAATGTGCTCCTTCTAACCTATAGGAAAAATATGCCATCTTATTTTGTACATGATTTTGTGTTGAAAGACGCATAAAGTCTTGAGGCAAAATATCAGTACTAATAAAGTCTTGCATTGTCCCAAAAAATCAAATAAAATATAAAAATTTTATTTTTTTGCCAGTATTTGTTTATGGATTTAAACAATGACATAGTGTAATTTCTTAACAGTATAAACAAATGCTCCTTTGAGTGTAACTCAGATTTGTGATATTATTATTAATATAACAGCCAATTCTTCTCATGCATTTTCAAATAAACAAACAAATACATAATCAATCCATCTTAACTGAAAGTATAGTTTAGAATAATAAATTACCTAAATTGTTCAGGTCAGAAGAGGTGAACTAACTCAGTCTTTTCACTGCCTAAGCAATGTATTTTTCTCTACACCTACATAAAAGTAAATCTTAAAAAATACAAGACAATGAAAAAAATTGTCACAAGGAAGTTTTATAACATGAATACTACCAATATGAACACAATAAAAGCATTATGTGTAAAACACTGCCACATTTTCAGCTGATTAAGAGAAAAGGAGCTGAAGGAGAAAAGGTACAAGTAGCATAGGATATAATAGGGAAGTAGATTTGGATCATACTAAAAAATGCTTTGCATGTGAAGTTTCTGAAGTTTAGATTTTATTTTTAAGTCATAGGAAACCAATGGTGGTTTTTCAAGCTGAAGAGTTATTCTTGGCTTTGGTCCTTCTGTCTCATGTTCCACTAGTAAATAATGTGTCATGAAGAAAATGTCTCTATGGTTTAAAGTTTCATTAATATTTTAGATGATGGTCAATGGGCAGATTCCAATAAAATTGGGAGAAAAAGGAAAGCAAAGGAAAGTTATCTGAGTAGGAAAGTTGGCTTTTGCAAATTTGATAAAAGTGAACAAGTATGCATTTAAGCAATGAGAACCAGAAATGAGCTTGAGTATTTCAGTCACACTTTAAACATGATTAAGAACACAGACTTTGGAGTCATCTAAACTTGAGTTCAAGTTTCAGCACTGATACATATGCTAGCTGAATAATCTTGAGCAAGTGTTACATCATACTGCTTAGGTTGCAGGCAACAGAAAAATACTTTGGCTAATAAGAAAGGAAGTGGGGAGGGGAGGGAGAGGGAGAAAGAGGGAAAGAGAGTGAGCAAGGGAGAATAGATGAAGGAGGGAGAGAAGGAAGGGAAAAAGAAAGGAAGGGAGGGAGGGAAGAATGAAGGAATGAAGGAAAGGAAGAAGAAAGAAGAGAAGCTGGAGGGAGAGAGAGAAGGGAGGAGGAATGGAAAGAGAAGAGAAGGGAAGGAAAAGGAATAAATTTATTCACAAATGTGGGGTAACTAAGGGATTGTTCTACTGTCAGGGACCTGGAATCTGGTGGATTTGTGGCCAGAATTAATAAACATTCTCTTTATATGCTGCAATGTCATTCTCTTAATTATTGCTTGCAAACTTTGTATTCAGGAAGTGTATCTAAAAATTCTTGCTCCATTCTTTGGCTGAAGAGGGCCAATCGCCTTGAGTAACAGACCTAAGCTATGCAGTTGGGGAACTATTACCAGAAGAGGACAAAATTTGTTCCAGGGGACAAAACTAGTAAATTTCCACAACCACAAATGACTTACCCTTGTTATGTCTCTCTTTCTTCATTAGTTTAATGGGGATAATAAAAATCCACACTTAGAAGATTAGGATAATCAAGTGAGACAAATGATAGAAAGTGCTCAACAATTTCTTGTGGAAACTACATAACAATGTTATTAATAGGTTTTATTATGAGGAGTATTGCCAGTGCTTCTCACCCTCTTCAAGAAGGATTGAGAACAGATTATAGTGTTAAGGTAAGGATTTTGAACTTTACCTGGTAGATAATAGACAGATTTTTGTTTTGATTTGTTTACTTTTTATTAAAGGAAAACAGCACAAATCATAGGGATATAACTTGATAAATTTTCACAAACTAAACATCCTTCCACTGTCCAATCATCATGCAAATCAAAACCCCAGAAATCTCCCCTTCTAAGCATGGGGCAGGTTTTAAGCATGAAAATTCATTCACAAAAATAATATTTAATAGAGATGAATCTGTCATTTTGGGATGCAGAATAGAAACAAATTGACAAAACTTGATATTTGGATAAAGTTATATGAATTTTAGAGGAATATAAAATGCTTTTGAGTATGATGACGAAGAACAGGGGTGCCATTGATATTATTGAAATTAAGAAAAAGACCAAATTTCGGAGGGAAAATAAATTTATTTGTTTTTTTAAAATACTATTTTCTTACTATAAAACCAAATGCATACACTCAGTACGGAGGAAAAAAGGAAAATACAATAAAGAAAAAGTACAAAAATTACCCAAAACTACTTTTTAACCTATGGTATATACTCTCTCAGATCTTTTTCCTTCTCTTTCTCTCTCTACATGTATATAAATTTATATTTGTAAATATTCAGATACACATGTTTTTACAAATATGGTATGTTCTATGCATTGTATCATTGTATACATTTTTCACTTAATATGATATAAACTTACCTTAACCACAACTGTATCGATAAAATTATTTCATATCACAATTCTTTTGTAACTACATTTATTTGTCTGTGTAATATTTTATCGAGTGGATATGCCATTATTTTTAAACAATTTCCTTCTATTGCACAATTGTGTTATTTCCAATTTTCATTTATGTAAACAATGCTGTGAGATATATATATATATATATATATATATATATATATATGTGTGTGTGTGTCATACATATATATATGATATCAACCATACATTTTTACCCTAAAATATATGCTGAGAAATGAAATTAGTGGGTTATTTTTACTGCACCATTTTAAGGCTTTTGATACATATTGCCAAATGTTATTTCAGGAAAGTTTTTTCAAGTTACTCTTCCTATCAACAGTATATAACTGACCATTTCCTTACACTCTTGGCAATAGTTTGTATTATAGTTATTAAAATAGTCTTTGACAACTTGATAGGTATAAGTGGTATGCCTTTTTGTGTTTTGATTTGTATTTCTTTGATAACTAGTAATTTTGAACATTTTATACTTGGTAGTCATTTTTCTTTTTCATTTTGTGCATTTCCTATTAGTGTCTTGACATTTGTTGTTGGATTATATATTAATTTTGGTTTTAGACATGTAGACTTGGAAGTAAAAACAGAATGATGGAGAAGAAGTGACTGATACCCATGTGGAGGTAGTCTGGTGGACTTGTAAGAGGGGTCAGAAAAGGAAATGTAAATTTAGTTTTAGCAGTGAGCAGGAATAGTTAAAGCCATTATAGTGAATATTTTATGAAGTGCATGTTTTTAAGAAGAATATCAAATGTTACAGACAGGAAGAATGGAAAATAAGGAAGTCTGTTGATTTGGTAGTGAGAGAATCATAGATGACCTCTGAGAGTGAGGTGGCAGTTGAGCCTACTGTTGAATCTTTCCTTCCATTTAAAATTTCTGTCTCACTTCCTTGGCTTTGTCATTGTTCTGTGTGTCCCTGTGCAGTTGTCACATCTGGGCAATGATGCAGTTTGACAGATGGCCAAGTGACTACTGCAGAGTAAGAGACACATTCTGACTCTCAGCCAGGGAAAAGATTTCCCGGTTTTCAGAGACCCGGAGCATGAATACCCATTAGGCCTCTAAGAAGCTCCCTTTGCCTTTCTCATGGGAGTTTGTTACTTTCCTGAATCTTGCAGCTGACTAGCTGCAGCCTCTACTTACCCATCAAGAGGAGTAAACTAGTAACAAGTACTGCTTTTTTCCAGTTATCTAGCATAACACTAGTAAAATTCAATTCATAAGTCATACTACCATAGAAATAGGTCTAGAAACCTGCATGTTCTCAGATTTTTAAAAATAATCCATTCTACCATAATCTTTGACACTTATTAAATTATCTTAAAAAGTAATAATGATATTTTCCCTATGTGTCATTTCTATATTTCTATCTTTCTTTGTAGTTTTTCTTCTGTTTGTATTTCTTCCTCTTTCCCTTTCTCTCTCTGTGTGTCTCTCTCTCTCTCTTCAAATTTAGTGCTTATGCTAAAAGAGTTACCAGATAACTTATATGGAATTAGCACAAGAATCCAGGTTTCTGAAAAATTCCAGAAACAGCTTAAGACCTTTTTGCATATAGCAATGGTAATTGCTTCTTTATTCCATATTTTCTCTTATACTTCTTTCTGAAATTCAGAATTTGCACTATATGGCAGAAAAAAGGACATGCCCAACCTGAATTCAAATAAAACTTGCTTTAAATAGCTTTGAGATCCTGGAGAAGTTACCTGCACTCTTTTGGCCTCAATTTCTTTATCTATAAAGTTGACATAAAAAATTTCTCGTGGAGTTATTAGGAGGAAATATGTAAATTGCTTAGCACAAGGATTGTACTCAACAATCATCAGTTCCCTACCTCATGTGAATCTATCTAAAAATTCAAATAACAGAGGCCTAAATATTGAATTATGTCAAAATAGTATCATAATGCATAAACAATTTTTCAACAGTCTAATTACTAAAATTGTATAATATATTCATGTAGTCTTAGTTTATACTACGTATTCCTGTTAAATTCTTAACAGTTTTAAAATAACTTGCAACACTTTTCATTCTCATACTTTATAATGTTTATATACATGATATTGTGAAGTCTTTTGGTTTTCTAACAGAAGAAACCTCTAACAGATTTGAGCTCCAAAAAGTACTAAAATTTTTCAACTCTAGTATCAGACATGGTAGCAAGAATTATACTTACTTCTTTTGTTTAATTTTATTAAATTTATTACAGTGACATTGGTTAGAAAAATTATGTAGGTCTCAAGTGTACAATTGTATAATACATTGTGTGCGCACCACCCAGAGTCAGTTCTTCTTCCATCACTATATATTTGACTCCCTTTACTGTCTTCTACCACCTCCCCTTCCACCTTACACTCTCGTAACCTCAAAACTCTCATCCGTGTCTCTAAATTTTTGTTTGTCTTGTTCCTTTTCTACTTTTAGTTTTATTTCCCATGTATGAGTGAAATCATATGGTTCTCAACTTTTTCTCTCTGTCTTATTTCACTTAGTATGATAATCTCAAGATCTGTCCACATTGTTCCAAAAGGTAGTTATTCCATCTTTTCTTATGGCAGAGTAATATTCCATTGTATTTACAAGTATGTACCATATCTTCTTTACCCAACTATCTATTGAAGGACATTTTGGTTGTTTTCATATCTTGACCACTGTGAATAATGAATGCTGCAGTGAACATAGGGGTAAATGCATCCTTACAGATAAATGTTTTCAGATTTGGAAGGTGAATACCCAGAAGAGGGATTTCTAGGTCACATGGCAACTCTAATCTTAATTTTTTGAGGAACCTCCATACTCTTTTCCATAGTAGCTGTATCAGTTTATATTTTCACAAGCAAGTATGAGGGTTCATTTTTCTCCACAATGCCTTCAACACTTGTTATTACTTGTCTTGTTAATAATAGCTATTCTAACAGATGTGAGGCCATGGTATCTCATTGTGGTTTTGATTTACGTTTCCCTAATAGTTGATGAAGTAGAGCATTTTTCCATATATCTGTTGGCCGTTTGTATGTCTTCTTGAGGGAAGTGTCTGTTCAGGTCCTCTGCCCATTTTTTAATTGGATTGTTTGTTATTTTGTTGTTAAGTTGTATGATTTCTTTATATATTTTGAATTATTACCCCTTTTTGGGGTCGTTTGGAAATATCTTCTCCCATTCAGTTGGTTGCCTCTTTGTTTTATTGATGGTTACTTTTGCTGTGCAGTTTTTTAGTTTGATATAGTTTCATTCATTTCTTTTTGCTTTTACTTCCCTTGTCTTTGAGATCAAATTCATAAATTCCTCTCTGAACCCAAGGTCCATAAGATTAGTATGTATGCTTTCTTTTATGTAATTTAATTGTTTCAGGTCTTATATTGAGGTCTTTGATCCATTTTGAGTTAATTTTTACACCTACTTATGCAATACTCCCCATGAGATCTCAAGGAAACCTTAACTTTTCAAAGCACAATACTATGCCTGCTAAAAATAGTATTAATGGTTAATATGGATAAGTTCATTTATTTATAATTTGCTTAGGTCATATACCTAATTACCAATAATTGGTAACTACACGTAAATTGATCACGAAACATTATAGTCAAAGTCAAATGGGTGGTCTACACAAATTAATTTTGCAGTCCAAATCAGAATGCTTTCCTAGAAGTATACTCATAAGGCTGAAGAGAAGCAGTTTGGGAGCAAGTTGGGTTTATTGCACATAGGTGCAGTCAGCATCTATAAATAGGATCACTGGGAGATGGGGGGTGGGGTGGGGCTGTTTGAATCCATAGTTAGCTTGGACTCAAATTTGTTGTTAGAAATGTACTGTCATGTTAATTTTTTAAAATAGTGTAGAAAAGAAGATTTGAGGGTCAAAAGTAACCCAGAAGCTGCATGCAGGAAGAACTACATGGATGAGACTCTCCCATCTTAAACGGTTAAGATGGAATGGAGTCTCACCCAAGCAAAACCAACAAGACATGTAGTGATAATAAGTGTAATACTGTGAACAGCACTTTCTTGAGTTTGGAGGGTATAACAAGAAACTTTATTTTGTGCTGCATAAAATCAGCTCTAGAACAGGGTCGAATCCGAGTTTGCAGTTCATAATCATCTATCTCCTACCCAAGAATAAATGTTCTTTAATAAAAAGGGAAATTGACTATACATTTTTTGTACATGCTATTAGCATTTTGTAAGTAGACAGAAAGTAGATCTATTTTGTTTCTAATTTTTCTTTAAGGTAGAGTTTTAAAATAAATGGTAGTTTCTCATTCACTAAAATACCTTTTCTTTTTTGTCTTACAGTGGAATCCCTTTTTATAATGAAATACATAGTAAAGTTTATTAGGATCAATATTTCTCAGCAATTAATGAATTCATAATGAAGATCTGGGAAGAAAAACTGTAGGGGAAGTTTGGAACTAACTATTGATGAAAGAAGGATAGATTTTATGAGTGAAGGATATTATTAGTAGAGAAATGATGAAAGGAAAAGAGAGGAGGATGGGAGGGAAAGAGAGAAGAAAGCAAAAGCAGAAAAAAAAGAAAATGAACATACATACACAAAAAGGCAAAAATATATATGCTGTTTAGTGGAGAGAGAAGTACCTATTTAAACAAGAGCAAAATTTTATTTTAGGATTATTTTTTATATTTATAGATTAGATTGGAGAAGGAGAGAAATTAAGGTTTCTAGACGATCTTCCAAATAAAATACAGTGCACTCAATTAAATTTGAATATGAGATACTAAAACAAATATCTTTACAAGTGTAGCCCACTCAATACAAGCCATGTATTGGCCATACAATATACTTAGGCAAAAACAAAAATTGCTCTTTATCTGAGATTTTAATTTATTTGGGCCTCTGTATTTAATCTGGCAACTCTAAATAGAGCAGGGAAAAAAATCTGTTAAAGTCTTTTAAAATTAATTTAATTGTATAAATACATACTTTTTTTCATTGTTAATATTTTTATATAATTTATTCTTTTCCAAGCTTTATGTATATTTACATACAAATTTTTGATAAATAATATATTGTATTATTTTCTTTTGACTTCCTATGGTAAATATTTTTCAATATTACCAAATATTTTTCAAAAACACTATTTTAATATTAAGACAGAAAAGATTTTGAAAGATATGGTCCACAATAACAGTGATTATCACAAGAGATTTGTTTTAGATTTTTTCTCTTTTTGCTCATTGGTATATTCTTATTTTTCTATAATTAACCTGAATTTAATTTTTAAATTAATAAAATCATTACAATGCCTGCATCATGTTCCAATGCTCATAGCCTATAAATTAATCACTCTTGAATGTTGGATATTTAGGTTGTTTCCAATTTTTTGTTGTTATAAATAAGTCTTCGATGACGATTCTTGTATCAGACTTTTGTGCACAACTTTCCTAGAGTGAAATTATTGAGTCATAGGGTATAAACATTTTGAAGGTTATTGATAAACATTGCTAAATTGCTTCCCAGAAGAATACACAAGATTATAGTCCGTCAGTGGCATGTATTGAGAAAGGAAATTGTTACAGTCTTTGCAAAATTGAGCATTTTCATTTGTGATCTCTCAATTTGCTATGATTATTAGTGATATTGGATCCTTTTTAATAATTTTTTTATTTTCAAATACATTTGACTTGCATTATATTAGTTTCAGGCATCTAACATAGTGATGAGACATTTATATAACTTATGAAGTCATCCCCCCAGTAAATCTGGTACCCATCTGACACCATACATAGTTATTACAATATTATTGACTGTATGCCCCATCCTGTACTTACATCCCTGTGACTACTTTGTAACTGTGTATTTGTACTTTGTAATTTCTTCCCCTTTTTCACTCACCCCTCCAAACCCCTCCCATCTGGCAACCATCAAAATTTTCTCTGTCTGTATGGGTCTGTTTCTGTTTTGTTTATTCATTTATTTTGTTCTTTAGGTTCTACATATAAGTGAGATCATATGACATTTGTCTTTCTGTGCTTAACTTACTCGATACCTCTAGATCCAATGAGGTTGTTGCAGATGACAAGATTTTTTCTCTTTTATAACTGAGTAAATACTTCATTGCATATATGTACCACCTCTTCTTTTTACAATCAATATTATTTGATATTAATTTAAGGTGTACAGCATAGTGGTTAGACATTTATCTAATTTAAGAAGTGATGCCCCTAACTAGTCTAATGCCCACCTGGCACTATACATAGTTATTACCATATCATTCCCTGTGCTTTACTTTATATCTCCATGATAAGTTTATAACTACCAATTTACACTTCTTAATTAATCCCTTAGCTTTTTCACCCAGCCCCCAATCCTCTCCCAAATATAAACTCAACAAATCTTGTAACCCTCCTAACACCATACATAGTTATTATAATATTATTGATCATATTCCTTATGCTATACCCTCCATCCCCTTAACTACTTTGTAATAAACACTTTGTACTTCTTAACCCCTTCCCCTTTTTTTACCTACACCCCAAATCCCCTTCTCATCTTCTCATCTGGCAACCATTCAAATGTTTTGTGTACCTATTAGTTTGTTTCTGGTTTTTTTTTTAAATTTTCCTCTCTAGATTCTACATATAAGCAAAATCAAATTGTATCTGTCTTTATCTGACACTCCACTCAGCACAGTACTCTCCATGTCTTTCAATTGAAGTTTTTAATCCATTTAAATTGAAAATAATTATTGATAGATATGTAGCTATTGCCATTTTATTATTCATAATTTTGTTGGTTATTTTCTTCTTTCTCAAAGAAGTCTCTCTGATGTTTCTTGTTATATTGATTTGATGGTGATGAACTCCTTTATCTTTTTCTTGTCTGGGGAACTCATTATCTGTCCTTTGATTTTGAATGACAGCCTCACTGGATAGATTAATCTTGGTTGTGAGTCATTGCTTTTTATCACGTTAAATATTTTGTACCACTTCTTTCCATCAATTTCTGTTGAGAACCAGCTGACCATCTTATGGGAACTCCCTTATAAGTTACTAGTTGCCTTTCTCTTGCTGCTTTTAGAATTCTCTCTTTGTCTTTAGCTTTTGCCATTTTAATTATAATGTGTCTTGGTGTGAGTTTGTTTGGGTTCATCTTGTTTGGAACTCTCTAGGCTTCTTGTGCTTATATGTCTATTTCCTTTGCTGGGTTGGAAGGTTTTCAGTCATTATTTCTTTAAATAGATCCCCAAACCCTCACTTGCTCTCTTTTCCTTCTCCATTTGGTAATCCTGTGATGGGAATGTTGTTATACTTGATGTTGTTCCAGAGGTTTCCTAACCTATCCTTATTTGGGGGGATTTCTTTTTCTTTTTGCTGTTCTGAATGAGTGTTTTCTGCTACCTTGTCTTCCATATCACTGGTTTGATCTTCTGCTTCCTCTGGTCTGCTGATGATTCCTTCTATTGCATTCTTCATTTCAATTATTGTATTCTTTATTTCTGCCTGGTTGTTTTTTATGGTTTATATGTCCTTCTTCATGCTTGCTATCTCTTTGTTGAAGTTTTCACTGTTCCTTGACCATCCTTATACCATTGCTTTAAACTCTGTATCAAATAGGCCATTTGACTCCATCTCATTTAGTTCTTTTTTTGATGTTTGCTGTTCATATATTTGGGACCTATTTCTTTGTTTACTTATTTTACTTATTTTGGATGCCTCCCTGTGTTTGTTTCTATATATTAGCTAGATCTGCTACCTCTCCCAGTATTGTGGGGTAGCCATGTGTAGTAGCTGCCATGTGGGGGCTTGGCACAGTCTCCCTGGTCACCTGCTCTGGGTGTTTCTGTCGATTCTAGTTTGGTGCCAGTGCTGTGCCTGGAGCTACTCAGCTAAAGTCTCAAAGCACACAGAGATAGTTGCCACTCACCTGGGACCTACAAATTCTGTTAGTTTTCTAAGAAAGATTGCAAGGTGGGTGGGGCTGGCTGTTCACCAAGAAAATGCTTCTGGCATTGGGGAGGCTGAGTAGGTCAGGGTTCCAGTGCCTCAGCAAAGTGGAGCAAGTAGAACTCACCAGATCAATCAGATTTGGCCACTTTGGGGGAAAGCGCCACACAGGAAAGATGGTGCCCACCTTCTGGCTGCACAGGAAAAAGACCCCACTTAGCAAAAGTGGCAACTGTCCTCCAGCCCTTGCCCCAAAGCCACACACCTCAGTCTGCCCCTCATGTACCTCTAATGCCTCTTCAGTCACCGTCCTTCTGCTGGAGCTCAGAGTGAGTACCCATGAGTAACTGAGTCTGTGTGAGAGCACTTTAAGAGGACATCTGAGTTTCTTACAACTTTCCATCCCACCTGGATGGTCAGAATCCCCACTGTTTTTCACAGCCAGATGTGTGGGGCTCCTCTTTACAGCTCTGGGCTGGTGAGCCTGGTGTGGGACTGGAGTCCCTTTCTCCTTTGCAGAGCAGGGGGACCATCCACCACTGAGAAATTGCTCTTAATTCTCAACCACCATTCAGAGGTTTGGGGATAGCCCGCTTTGTGTCTCCACCCCTCCTACCAGACCCAATGTGGTTTCTTTTTCTTATGAGAAAAAGTTATAAATCTTTTGTTCAGCTAGACTTCAGATCATTTTCCAGGTTGGTTGTTTTATAATTTAGTTATAATTTTAATCTGTTCACAGTATGAAGGAGGCCAGTATTTATCTACTCTGCCATCTTGGATCTCTTCCACATATATTTATTTCTAAAAGAATTACATTATGATGTAATTTTAGTCTATTTTAGGTCTTTCATGGATTTCATAAGAATTTTGTTTATTATTGATATAAAAATAACTCATTTTCCTTTTATTTATTTACTTAGAAAAAGGTATAATTTCAAGAAATGGGTTTTTAGGTTATGTATACATTATATTGGGGTAATGCCATCTACTAAATCTGTTTTTCTAATAATAGAAACTGAAAGCTCAACCAAAGAAAAAATCACACCAGGTAAGGTGAGGCTAGAATTTTGCTTTTTCTGTGTTAAAGCACTTTGTTGAAAATGAAAAGGGATATTACATGAATAGCACTTTGTCTTAGAAGTAAATTTTGTTAGAACATGTATATAATCACCTCAACAGTGTTATAATACAGGTTTTCTAAGTCAACTTCCTTGATTTAAGTAATATCATCTAAAAGGCTATTTGACTAATGACTAGCTCTTACCAAACAATGTTTTGATTATAGAAATTGGAGAAATAATTCATAGGATGCTCACAGGTGCCTGTTCACATTCCAACTGAGTATCAGTGCTTCCTGTTTTCATGTAATCTCTGATCTGGAGGGGATTGAACAGAAATTTTCATAAGTCCAAGCAAGAAGTTTGACATTTACATGTCTCTGTTTATTCTGTAATAGAAAAATCATCTATGCTATATCCTCCTGAAAAGAATCAGGTACTGCAGCCCCTAAATGTTGTGATTATACAATAACAGCAAAGTTCCCATTAGCAGCAAAATAGCTGCCCCATCTCCCACTAACTTAATCTGAAATTGCAAAATCAGTTCTGAAGACAGAGAGCAAAAGTATATGTTGTCTCTAGATGTGTGCTGTTAAGTTATACCCAAATAACAGTTGTGGGAAGATACAGTCTTTTGCTTTTTCATCATTAACACAGTAGCCCAGCATATTACTTTACTTACAAGGGAAAAACCAGACGTGTCTATTGATGAAAGGAAGAAAAAGGAGGATCCGAACAAAGATCATGGAGCTCCTTTGCAGAGAGTGGAAGAAAGAAAAGGCCTGAACAGACCATTGGAATGAGGAATGGGCCTATAAAGGCAACACAAACCACTGCAGAAGATTTTAATTAGCTGGGCTCCCACAAACATCAGAACTCTTGGTCATGTCTTACTAGTCCCTCTAACTCCATCTAACCTGTCTTTTTCTCCAGGTCTTTTTATCCTTGATTCTCATCTCATCTCTGCCTCTGCCATATTTACAACAGATGGAAAGTAAACAAATAACCATGTTAAAATAATTCTTTACTGTTATCATTAAGATCACAGAGCCAGTAAATCAGAGTTGAAATTTAAATCTAGACTTGTCTGATGAAAAGCAAGTACACTATTATACCTTGCTAGAGAGGAGGAAGATAAGGAATGAGAACTACTATGGAAGGAAGGATTCTGATAAATAGTATGTCTCAGTATATTAGCTGAAATTAATTTATTAAATTTATATTTATTGTGCATCTATCCAGCTTCAATTTAAATTAAGATTAGGCTAAATTCTTAAGAAAATCTATATACATAAATTATAATGAGGTAATACTTCTTAAGTCATATACTGGTTTTCCTTTCTACATCAGTCCTCTTTATATTACTTTATAGAATTTTTCATAGCCTTTTTACTTCTGTTTGCTCTATTAAATACAACCTTTACCAATTCTATTTTATTCTATATTTTTGACACTGGTTTTATAATGAAAGCTATAAGCTGTTTTCCTATTTTCATTTTTCTTTGTATCACTATAGGTAAAGCTATTTTCCAATAACAAATTTAGATTTTACCCAATATATAATAATATTTCAAGGTTCTCAATTTTATTCATAAAGAACTTTAAATCCTGCTTCTGAGAACCACACTCTTCAATAGAGGCCCCACCTTCATCCTAGTGATGAAGCCCTATCCTCTGAATAGGACTAGAATCTCCCCCTGAAACACCCAACACCCTACCTGGAAGTACCTCATCCTTCTTGGTGACTTTGACCAAGTAACACAACTTTTAGGCAGCAAGTAATTTTTACTGCTTTGCAACCTGATAGTGTTGACTGTATCTCTTTATTTTCAGGTTTATGTATTGCCTTGAAATGCTTTAATTTTCTCATTCATTTTCCTCAGTTATAGTACATATGCTTGATTTTTTAGTTTCCTTTGCCTAGAACAGACCTGGGCAGACTTGTTCAGGGCAAGGGCTACTTCTAATTTTCTCCAAGTGTTGCAGTCCACTAGCTATTTATTTTTAATTGCTAAGTACATACAGCCAGTTCTTGACTCTAGTAGCTGTACATGTGCATACATAAAAATGTGTTTCTTTTATGTTTAGCTGCCTAGCTGCTAGGCCTTGCATTATTTGTCATCCGCTACAACATCTCAAAATTGCTTGGCAGTCCACCGGAGGACAACAGCTAATGTCCTGCCCAGCCCAGGTCTAGAACTATCACCAATACCCTTCTAAATTAACCATCTCAGTGGTTACATGGTACATGCAAGGGCTGTCTGGAAATTATCCAGTCATGTAATATGAGAAATAGAGGCATTTATGGATGGATTTTTCCAGAGAGTCCTCACATATCTCAACCAACTTTTCTCTCTTTTCAGTCTTGAGTCCACTCTCTGGTCTCTCTCTTTTTCTCTTTCTTTTCCTTCTCTAGAGAATTTTTCTAAAAGAAATGTTTAAAAGGCCATCTCTGATAGCTCCCTTGAATTTCAGTATAAGTAAATAAGGAATAATGATAGCCTCGAGCTTAAAATTATTTTTTCAATAGAAATCTAGTACTTGGCTGTTCATATTTCTATCTTATTTTTTTAACATTGGCAGATAACTTGCTGTATTATAAAAGATGAATATTTGGTATTGTTTGTCTATAAGAACGGAATATTCAGTTCTGTAGAATCTGACATATCACCATATGTCTTTTTATCCCAGAATTCATATTATTTGTCTGTTGGGTAGTTACTGTCTTAAGAGTTAAATGTACATCTCAAGTCAACAAACGTACCAATGTTTCCTTGTTTTTATAAAACAGCTTCATTGAGATGTAATTTACTTATTATCATTCTCCCATTTAAAATATACAACTTAATGCATCTTAGTATATTTAGAGATGTATATAACCATTACCCTAGTCAATTTTAGGACATTTTTCATCATTTCAAAAAGAAACTCAATACCCTTGCATTTTTCTTCTTATTCACCCTACATGGCACCCCAGCCCTAAGCTACAACTAATCTACTTTCTGTCTCTAGATCTCTTTATTCTGGACCTTTATATGAAAGAAACCATATAATATGTTTTATGACTAGTATCTTTCATTTATGGTAATGTTGTCAGGGTTCATCCAAGCTGGCGTGTAAATCAGTACTTTTTTATGTCTATGGCTAAAATTATTCCATTGTGTGGATATACCACAATTTGCTTATACATTCATCTTTCGATGGGCATTTGGGTTGTTTCCAGTTTTGGCTATTATGACTAATACAACAATAAATATTCACACATAGATTTTAGTGTGGAGAGATATGTTTCCATTTCTCTTAGATATAGATCTAGGAGTGGAATTGCTGGATCATATGGCAACTCTATTTTAATTGCTTGAGAAATTGATGTACTGTTACCCAAAGCAGTTGCACCGTTTATTATTCCTTCCAGCAGTATGTAAGGGCTTCAGTTTATCCATATTGTCAGGGTTTGGCAAGATGGTGACCAGAGACGGGATCCCTGCAACTTCTCCTGGAAAGTACAGTTGAACAACCAGCTGGGATCCAACATGGGAACCCTGAGTGGCACAGTGATAGCTGAGAGATCCACACATCATAAGAAAACAACTGAAGGTTAAAGAGAGGAGGGGAATGGGAGAGAAGGAAGGGAACAGAAGTGGATCACAACCCGACCCAACCTTGGCTAACTGAAGGAACTTGGAAGGAATCAGGGAACACTGGTCAAGGAGGAGTATGATACCCGGTGTGTGGGAGGCCACAAGAGTGGAGGTGAGGCTGGCTAAAACCCTAGGAGACTGTGGGCAAGTTGGACCTGGCAGCAGTGTGTTAGGGACACAGTCCGGGAGCTGTGCCCTGGGTGGCATGGAGGCTAAAGAAAGCATCTGAACTACCCTATGTGAGAATAGGGCTCCCAGCTGCAGTGTGGCAGCTCTGGGCACTTGAGAGTAGCTGCCTGCCATTTAAATGCTGAAATGCTGAAACATGGCCCTGGGTAAAACAGGCTCAGGAGAAGGGAGAAAGGCTGAGCTGGCGCCACTCACCCTGACCAATGTGAGTGACCTCGGCTTGCATTTCATTGGCCTCCCCCTTCTCCTCCAGCTTTCGTCACTAACTCCAGGAAGCAGAGTGACCATGAACCACCCCACCCCCAAGCCCATGTGGAGGCCAGAGATATGGCTTAACCACCTCCCTTCTCTCCCAAAGCTTCCCCTACAGCACCACATAGCATCTGCTGTACAATAAGACACTACAGCAATACCAACCAAGAAGAGAATGGAGAGACCTCCCTGTAATTTTGTAATTTTCACAGAAAAAGCTCGCACGCCTAAAAAGTAAGCCATGGTATCCACTGTTGTTGCATGGAGAAACACTATGAATACCTTAGGAAAATACCTTATGACTTAAAGCTACTCAGAAAGAAGATGAAAAATCTCCAGAAAAGGATCTTATAGATCTAGAAATTTATGAACTAAGTGACATAGAATACCAGGCTGCAGTTCTAAAGGCTCTCAGAGAAATGAAAATATTGGCAGAACACCCTGGCTGAGATGAATGATCTCAGAAAGGAAATTCATGAACAAAAGGAAGAATTTAACAAAGAAATTGAAATTATAAGAAAGAATCAGGTGGAAATTTGAAAGATAAATAACACCATAAAAGAAGTGAGAAATGAAATAACTGCCATAGGAAACAGGGCCAACCAGATGGAGGAAAGAGTTAGTGATTTGAAGATCAGACATGGAAACAACACAGAAAGAGGAAGATAAGAAGTTCACAGTCAAAAGGATTGAAAGAACTCTATAGGAACTATCTGACTCCATTAGAAAAAAACAATATTAGAATAATAGGCTTGGAAGAAGCAGGGGAAAAACTGTACGGAGAGCATACTCAAACAAATAGTAGATAAGAACTTTCCAAACCTATGGAAAGATCTGGAACCCCAAATTGAAGATGAAAATAAGTCCCCTAGTTACCAGTACCCTAGCAGATCTTCTCCAAGACACATTGTACTGAAGATGGCAAAAATCAAAGACAAAAAGAAAATGTTCAAGGCAGCCAGAGGAAAAAACCTATATAACCTTTAAAGGAAAACCCATCAGGCTGTTATCGGACTTCTCAGCAGAAACTCTACAAGCCAGGAGGGATAGAATCAAATACACAAAATATTAAAAGAGAAAAACTTCTAGCCAAGAAAAAATTATCCAACAAAATTATTCTTCACATTTGAAGGAAGAATAAAGACTTTCTCAGATATACAGAAGCTGAGGGAATTCTCCACCTGGCATTTCATGAAATTCTGAAGGAGTTTCTGTAACCCGAATTAAAACATCAGAATAAATGGAATAGAGTTAGAACAACAAAAGGAAATTAAAAAGGGGGAGGGGAGAAGTAGAGGCTAGAGGAAATCCTCATATATCAATCATCACTCTAAATGTAAATGGACTGAACACACCAATAAAAAGACACAGACTAGCAGACTGGATTTAAAAACAGAACCCATCCATATGCTGTCTCCAAGAGACACACCTCAGCCATAAGGATAAACACAGACTCAGAGTGAAAGGATGGGAAACAATACCCCAAGCAAATGGTATCCAGAGAAAAGCAGGAGTTGCCATACTGATATCTGACAAAACAAACTTCAGGTTAAAATAGATATCAAGAGACAAAGATGGACATTACATAGTGATAAAAGGGAGAATATGACAAGAAGAAGATATCATACTCATTAATATGTATGTCCCCAATCAGCACCAAAATATACAAAGCAACTACTAACAGATCTGACAGGAGAGACTGACAAAAACACAAATATAGCAGGGGACCTAAACACCTCCTTAACAGCCATGAAGAGATCATCCGAACAGAAAATAAGTAAGAAAATAACAGCTTTAAATGACTCATTACAGCAATTGGGCATAATAGACATTTACAAAATGCTTCATCTGACAAAAAAAGACTATACTTTCTTTTCTAGTTCACATGGAACATTCTCAAGGATAGACCATGTGCTGGGACACAAAACTAGCTGTGGCAAATTCAAGAGGATTGAAATCAAACCAAGTGTATTCTCAGACCACAAGGCTTTGAAATTGGAGATCAACTGTAAAAGGAAAGCAGAAAGAAACACATATACATGGATATTAAACAACAGCTTATTTAAAAAGGACTGGATAAAAGAACAAATAAAAGATGAGATTAAAAAATATATAGAAACTAATGACAATGAAAATACAATGTATCAAAATTATTGGTATGCAGCAAAAGTAGTAAAAAGAGGGAAACATATCAATACAGGCCTATCTTAAGAAACAAGAAAAATCACAAGTAAGCATTCTGACATCCAATCTTGAAGAACTAGAAAAAGAAGAACAGAAAAAACCCAGTCAGCAAAAGGAAAGAAATAAAAATCAAAGCAGAGCTAAATAAATTTGAGAACAGAAAATTAATAGGAAAACTTAAGGCAACCAAGAGCTGGTTCTTTGAAAAAAATCAACAAAATTGACACACCCCTGGCTAGACTAACCAAAGCACACACACACAAAAAGGACATAAATATCCAAAACTAGAAATGAAAGGGGAAAAATTATGACTAATACCACAGAAATAGAAAGGATCATAAGAAAATATTATGAAGGGCTTTATGCCACTAAATTTAATAACCTAGAAGAAATAGAAAAATTTCTAGAAACATATAGTCTATCTAGACTGAACCAAGAACTGGATAGTCTAAATAGACCAATCAATAGTAAAGAATTGAAACAATCATCCAAAACAATTCCAAAGGCAAAAACCCTGGACCAGACAGTCCCACCAATGAGTTTTACCAAGCATTCAAAGAAGAGTTAATGCTTATCCTCCTCAGACTCTTCCAAAAAATTGAAGATGAGGCCATACTTCTCAACTCATTCTATGAGGCCAACATTACCCTAATACCAAAGCCTGGTAAAGACAACACAAAAAAAGAAAACTAGAGACCAATATCTCTGGTGACGAGAAATGCAAAAATCCTAAACAAAATATTAACAAATAGAATACAGTGATGCATTTAAAAGATTATACACCATGATCAAGTGGGATTCATCCCAGGGACACAAGGGAAGTTCAACATACAAAAATCAATGTGATACCCATATTGTTACCAGCCCTAGTTTATTATCAACTGGTTGTCCTGGTGGGTATGAAGTGGTTTCTCATTGTGGTTTTGATTTGCATTCCCCTGCTTGCTAATAATGTTGAGGATCTTTCATATGCTTATTGTCCATTTTTATATCTTCTTGGAGTACTGTCTACTGAGAATTTCTGCCCATTTTTGAATTGGGTTTTTTTTATTATTGAATCGTAAATGTTCTTTATATATCTTAGATATGAGTCCCTTATCAAATATATATTTTGAAAATATTCTCTCATTTTGTGAAGTGCCATTTCACTTTCTTGATGGTATCCTTTGAATCACAAAAGTTTTACATTTTGATGTAGTTCAATTTATCTTTTTTTTTTTTTTTAATTTTGTTGCTCGTGCTTTTGGTGTCATATTTAAGAATTTTTTTGCCAAATTCAAGGTATTGAAAATAGACTATTTTGTTTTCTTCTACAAGTTTTTAAATTTTAGCTCTTAGATTTACATTTTTATACATTTTGAGTTAATTTTTATATGGTATGAGGTAAAAATCCAACTTTATTCTTTTATATGTGGATACAGCCCTCTTGGCACAATTTGTTGAAAAAACTATTCTTTTCCCATTGAGTGGTACCTTTGTCAAAAATTAGTTGACCATAAATATATGGGTTTATTTCTAAACTCTCAATTCTGTTTCATTGATTTATATATGTGTATTTGTGACAGCACTGCACTGCATTGATTACAATTACTTCGTAGTGAGTTATGAAATTAGAAATTGTGCATCTATATAATTTCTTTTTTCTTTCCTAGATTGTATTGGCTAGTCTGGGTCTCTTTTCCATATGAATTTTAGAATCACTTTACCAATTTCTACAAAGAAGTCATCTGGGATTTTGATGGGGATTGTATTGACTCTATAGATCAATTTGGGAAAGAGCATCATTTTAGCAATATTAAGTCTTGTGATCCATGACTTATGCTTTAACATCTTTGTCAACTGTATTTCTTTAGTAGATGTTTTCTCTATTTGCTATTGCAAATATGCCTGCTATGTGATCTTATAAAAGTGCAGCAAACTGTCATTTCAATTGTATACTTTCTCTCTTCACTGCTGATTTTATAATGAAATTGATTTATAAATTTCTTTAGTCTGTTGTGTAAAGAAAACAACTTCTGGGCAGAATATTACTTATAAAAATCCACCACCATCACCCCTTTTACCCAAAATTCTGCATACTAAAGATATTTTTGTCTGTGGTTTATATTATTAGCTATCCATATGTACAAACAACAAAAGCTCGTAAGTGCTTATCTGCTATCTAACATTGTTTCTTCAGTTTTCATGCCCATATACCATAAGGGTTACACATATGTAAGTTATCAAAGGAATTAGGTGGGGTTTTATTTGAAAACTATTGTTCGGTTGATGTTTTATAAAATTTACTATTTATGAAAGTATTTGAACAGCTTCTGTATATTCCTGAACTCCACAATGCTCTTTTATCCCTATGTGAATTTCGCATGTGTTCATTTTTGTACTGTGATAGATTTAATAATTTGGTGCCATATGCCAATACCTGCAGAAATAAAACTTGAAATTATGGCTTTCAAGATTCTATTGTTCATCCGTGAATTTAATATGCAGTTGAGTTTCTCACTTGAATTGTAACTCTGAAAGCATTGTAGCATGCTCACTTCTTTCATCAACCTGACACGTAAGTGTGAAATTATATATACTACTTTTGAGCCTGCCATAGATGGCCTGAAACATACCAGAGAGATCAGAAGGAAAAATCATGATGGTTTTACACATTGTTCAAGATTGTATTGCAGCTAATGGCCCTGGCAAAGTTGGTGGTCTGATAATTAAGTAAGAATCAATCCACAGCTCATGTGTTTGCATACAGTAGTTCTCAGTGAGAAATCCTAAGTGGTCACTTGAACTTTTGTGGCAGAGAGCCAAATTCTTCTCTAAAATATGCACAAGCAATTCTTGCTGCCTTCAGCAAGCATAAATCTTATACTAAGTGGAACATTCTCCTTTTTTCCTCTCTGAGGAAATGCTACAAACAATGATTTTTCAACACCCTATATAATACATTCATAGAATAGAAAGGATAGGTATAAATAATAGTGAAGGCCAGTTCTCGTGTCACATAAAATGAATGTGAAAAAGAAACCAGATGATATGTCTATGTATCTCTTTTTTTTATGCAAGCTTATGTTTAAATAATTACATCTCAGTTGCTTAAAATGTTTGCTTCGACTCTGACTTGAAAAGCAGCTCCAAATTCTTTCATTTAATTTTAGCCTTAACTGTGTTGTTGTTGATAAAACATCAACTTAAACTGTGGGTTTCCTACTACATTATCTAAGTAAATACAAGTTACAAAACCCACTTATGTACAGGGAGTGGATAAACTCAGGCAAGTTTTGATCTAATCTACAGTTCTTTGCTCTTTTTACAAGTCTGTGACAAAGATCAATTTATCTTCTTGGGTTACTTCTTTCAGCTCTTCTGACTACCCTTGAGTAACTACTTCAATGTGATAAACAATTTAGCATAACCCTTTCAGACACTGGTCTTGCACTTTTCATTGTATATGATAATCTTCTTTTAGAAAGTAGTTCGGATTTCAAATCCATATGATAAATCAAACTAGAGAACTTTATTTATTATTGATAAAAGAAAAAGTGAATGATTGAAATATATTAATCAGGGGAAATTTTTTGAAACATCAAATGTTGGAATTTATATTTCAGTAAATTTATGTATTATTGCATGATATAAGTAATTACACAAAGTATTGAATGGTTCCAAAATAATATGAACCTTTAGTCCACAGTATTAAATCCACTTAATTTCCTGATTTGTGAAAAGGGAATGATAACCCCTAAGTCACTATATCATGGTGAGTAGTAGGCAAGACAGTACACAAAGTATAATATTTTTATTTGGAATATTATATCATGTGCTTTGGACTTTATATTAGAAAAAATAGCTGCCATTTTAGAATATGTTTGTTAGTATGCCCTTATAGCACTAAACATGCTGATAAATTTTACTCATTTTTAAACACAAAAGCAATTTTTTGTGTGTGAACAAAGCAAATATGACATTTAAAAAGTGGATTTTGGGGGGTACATAAATTATTTTCAGATTAAGGTTTTCAAATATTGAGAGAAGATGCCCAGAAGGGGGATTGCCAGGTCATTTGGTAATTCCACTCCCAATTTTCTGAGGAACCCCCACTCTATTTTCCATCGCAATTATACCAGTTTGCATTCGCACCCGCAGTGTCTGAGAGTTCCGTTTCCTCCACACCCTCTCCAGCACTTGTTACTCCTTGTCTTGTTGAGAATAGCCATTCTAACAGGTGTGAGCTGGTATCTCATTGTGGTTTTGATTTGCATTTCCCTTACAGCTAATGAGGTTGAGCATTTTTTCAGATGTCTGTCGGCCATTTGTATGTCTCCATGGGTGAAGTGTCTGTTCAGGTCCTCTGCCCATTTTTTAACTGGATTGTTTGTTTTTTTGTTGTTGAGTCATACTAGTTTTTTATGTATTTTAGATGTTATCTCCTTATCAGATGCGTTGTTTGTGAATATTTTCTCCCATTCGGTTGTCTGTCTTTTTGCTTTGTTGATGGTTTCTTTTGCTGTGCAGAAGCTTTTTAGTTTGAGATAGTCCTATTCATTTGTTTTTGCTTTTACTTCCCTTGCCTTTGAAGTCAGGTTCATGAAGTCTTCTTTGAACCCTAGGTCTGTAAGTTTACCTAAATATTCATTGCACTGTTCAAAGTGGCCAAGTCATGGAAACAACCAAAGTGCCCTTGAATAGATGACTGGATAAAGAAATTATGGTATATATATACAATGGAATATTACTCAGCTGTAAGAAACAATGAGGAGGTTCCCTGATGGTGTAGTGGCTAGGCTTCAGTGCTCTCAATCAAACCCATGGCCTGGGTTCAATTCCCAGCCAGGGAACTAACTACCCAAAAAGAAAAAGAAAAAGATGAAATACTGCCATTTGCAGAAAAATGGGTAGACCTTGAGATCATCATGCTAAGCGAAATATGCCAGACAAAAAAACCCAAGAACCATATGACTTCACTCATATGTGGAAGGTAAAACTGAAAGCAATAAAGAAACAAAAAAGTCAGAAAAAAAAAAAAGAAACAAAACTCATGGATACAGTCAATAGTTCAGTGGTTACCTAGGAGCAAGTGGGGAGGAGATGAGAGAGTAGGAAGAGGGTAGGAGAGGAGGGAGGGTGAGTCAAGTACATGGTGATGGAAAGAGAACTAACTCTGGGTGGTAAACACATAATGCAACACATAGACAATGTACTGTAGAATCATACACCTGGAACCTGTGTAATTTTTGCTAACCAATGTCACCTGAATAAATTTAACAATAAAAAGAAAAAAGGAAAAAAAAATGGGTATTTGATCTAATCAGAACTAATGGAAAGATAACATCTGGAATTTTTCAAAAAGGCATACAAAGGCCAATATATAGGAATCTTATCTTCTAGCCAAATATAGGCATCTAATATATCATGCCATACCTGCGTGCATAAAATTCTATTTTCAATCTAGCTATCATATTCTCTGATACCTCCCTGCTTCTTGCTTCCACTTTCAGTTCTTTTAATTGATTTAGACAATTACCCTTAATTAAGTTCTTCTGTATACCAGACACCTTTGAGGAATCCACTGACTTTCCTAGGAAACCAGAGACTGAGACAAAAAAAGTGTAATGTGACCCATATATAGATATAATAATAATGTGTGAGTGTGTTTGTGTATGTGTGTATAACATAAAGTAGAGCACATTCAAATTTGAGAAGGACCAAGGAAGTGATTTGGCACTATGGAGACAATAAGCAATCAGAAACACAAGTTGAGTCACCAGTCAAGATTCTACACAGAGAAAGTCCATTTTCCTGTAGCCTCATCATCTGGAACACAAAGCTCCACCTTGACCTTGACGGGGATATGCCAAGAAGCCCACATTATGTCAGCTCAAAGTCCATTGACCAGAACTAGTCAAAGTCTTTTTATACTTTCTCCACACCTTGCCCCACCCCACTCCACTGCAAGACAGCTGGGAAATATGGACAAATAGATTTAATGTTTGATAAATGGTGCTGTTTATACCACAGAATGCTTCAGAAAGGAGATAAATGTAAGCTGAGTCTTCATGATGGAGTCAAATTTTGACAAATGGAATTGTGAGTAAAGGACATAATATGTAGGGGAGAGAGAAAGCAAAAAAGCAAGAAAATCTCATGATATGTGATATAGAAATATTAATAATTTTCTCTGTGGCTGAGACTAATAGTTATTCTGACAGCGACTGTTCTTTTTATTTTCTACACCAATAGAAGCTTTAGTTGAGCATAGGTTAATATATCTAAAGAATTCATTTTGTACCTCTTTTACATTTAGCTGTCACCATGGGAATAGGTTCTTATCTATGAAATATAAGAGAAATGACATGTGCAACTTCTAGGATGTACCCCTAAAGGGAAGGAGTATGTCTTCCTCTTCTATCTTCTTTCCATCACACTAGCCTACACATGCTGTAGAAAGTCATTTTGGTCATGTATGTGAGAACAAACTAGCATTTGTGGAGCAAGAAAATGGAATGAGCATGAATCCTTGATACCACCAAACTGTCATACGTGACAAGTTACCTAGAGAGAGAGAAATAAATTTCTGTTTTGTTTAAGCCATGTTCTTTTGGAATCACTTTTATATAAGCCAAACCTGTATTCTAATGTAGATTCTTCTAAGTAATATCAGTTCTTATTCTCTTTCTCTGTTACTCCACCCCACCACTATCAAAACATAATAGTTTTACAACAAATATACAATTATAAATTTAAAGTTGTAATTTTTAAAAAAACCCTGATTTGAGGTTGATTATGCTTCCAGTATCAGAGTTGTGAATATATACATTAAGTAGTACATTTTATTTCAGAGGTACTGCAGAGGGTTTTAAATACCTATGCTGTAGGAATGGTGTGCATATAATGCAATGGTATAGATTAAATAGAATAACTTCATATTTCAGTAGCCTTGTGAGAGGTCCTCTTTGAAACATACCTGCATATAAGTGCGAAATGACTGTATTACATTTAGTTAAAAATTAGGGGAAAAAATCAGAAAATTACATTGGTGGATAACAAGAGGGGACGAGTGACTGATGACTGAAGAGAATGACAAAAGGAAATAAGGAACCTCTTCCCAGTAATGTTGTGAAGTTACAAGGTATGAGTCTCAAATTTCAGAACAGGTAACTATATGGCATGAGTGAACAAAATCTATAATGTGTCAGATAGTGTAAGAGCAGGAAGTATAGAAATGTTAGGAAACCAAATTTAGATCTGAATAGCTGAAATGCAGAGATTCACCATGTATCTGGCCTTTGAAAACCAATTGACAAACAGAAAATTGGAAAATAACATTATAGGTAAAGTAGGGGAATTTCTAATGCCACATATAATCACTGAATGAATGTCTCTTCATATTAATTAAGCTTATTAATTGGATAATGTCAACACTTTAATGTTCCAGGAGACTAATTACCTAGAGAATTTTGTAAGACTATTCACCAACACAAGTGCTACAAATTCTGCAGCAATAGTAAGTGGTCATGTTGTAACTAAAATTTCACAAGGATTAAGTGAGCCATTCCACACATATTGCTTAACATGGTATTTAGCAGATAGTAAGTACTTGATAGATGTTAAAAACCAGTCCATGTTATGAACAGGTTTAGAGTGTGGAGCATCAAGAAAAAGGGATACAGAATTAGATTTGTTATGCAAATTAGGCTCTAAGTTTGTTTGTAGTGCTTTTACCACATATTTGTAAATCAATCTCTCATGTTAATGCATTGTTTTTATCATATTTTACACTGGAAGTTGGTACCTAAATATTATGTATTTTTTTCTAATAACTGTTTTCAGCTCTCATTTTTTTATAAGTTGCAAGATTTAAAATGTTTATGATGTCCCAAAGTAAATCATTATGTATTACATCAAATTTGAAATTCAGGTTCTTTCATGCCACTGCATATTCTTATCCAATAAAAAAAGCAAGAGAAAAATATTAAGATTTTTGTCAATCTAGAGGAGCATCATGTGCAATGTGTCATCTCAAGAAAGTTGGGTTTTGCGTATGTTTTACATTAAACCAGAATATTAGGTTAATTTTTTTAATGAAAGTGATGTTATAAATATATTGCATCATCTCTCCTTAGCTTTAATGTTCTCATATGTAAAATAGGAGTAAAAAATTAATCCTATTATCTCAATCCTATTCCCATCTCCTAGTTGTCACTACTACTACTTATCTTCCAACCTGTCAGATTGTTAGTGTGGGGATAAAATACACTAAGGGGCATTTTCTAGTATACAGTTCAGCATTTGACTAAAAGCACATTGAATCAGAATAAGGAAAAAAGCCCCACATATTTATGCATATTTATGTTAGACATATCCTATAAACACACACTTGCTTCTCCCTTTTTTACCCAATGTGAAAAGTTCTATTCCACTCGTCATCTGCTGCTTCCCCATCACTTTTCTCCCAGTGAAGTCATGTATTTGCTGCCTCATTCATATTTCTCATGATTCCACCTTTGGCAGTATTATTTTTTCAGTTCTCTTTCTGACATATAAATAATATATTATACTATTTAATTTCTCATCCTTCTTTCATTGCTCCAGTGTGCATGGGCATTGCATGCTCACACACACACACACACACACACACACACACTCACACTCATATTTGTGAGCTAAACACCAACTTTGTAGTGTAAAAGTTAGTGATATGTCTGCATCCAATAAAGGAAAACTTCATGTTCTGAATGACATTAGAATAATAAGGAACTACTAGATCAGTGGTCCATAAACCTCAGTGAACATGAGAAACTGAGGAGCTTGTTATAAAGCACATCCTTGGGCCTTAGCCCAAGCGATTCTAATTTATTCTCTTTAGTTAAGGTCTAAAAATTGTGTTATTAAGCATTGCTTTCCACTTCAGTGATTCTGATGCAAGTGTTCCAGAGATCGTAATTGATTGAAAATTTTATGAAAGCATGGATATCTTTACCTCTGCATCCCTAGAGTGATGCCTGGAATTTAGTAGGTACTCAAAAAAGTCTGTTCTCTATCCCCCAGTTTTGCCATCTCAACAAATAGAAATTTCATCCTACCCATTGCTCAGGCCCAAATCTTTAAGTCATCTCTGATTCCTCTAGTCCTGGCACATTTCATATTCAATTCATCAGCAAATCGTATCAACACAACCTTCAAAACAAATTTTTAATCTCACCTTTATTCACCATCTCCACCATCATGACTCTAATGTGAGCCATCACCATCCCCAGACTCCAACCTCTTAATTAATCTACGAGGTTGTACCCTTAATCCATTTCCTGTTGGCTGTTCTAAACTGACCACAGGCCTAGTAGTTTAGAGCAATATTTATTCTCTTACAGTTCTGGAGGTCGGGTCTCAAGTTAAGGTGTTGGTAGGGCTGGCTTCTTCTGGAGGCCAGATTGTGTGGTGCTATCACCAGGCCACGGTCTTCTCTCTAGAGAAAACACATGTCAGCCTGGAATTTTACTGCAGCAGGGATGGGAAATGGAACTTTTACATTACTATCTAGTGAGAAGATCTGGAGAAAAATCTACTAGTGTTAACAGAGAGGCAAATTATATGACATCACTATATTTAGAAATACTATTGACAATTCCTACAAAGTAAAGCTGGAAGAGTTGAAAAATAATCTACACTATTTAGGAAACATAGCCACCTCCACACCCTTGGAAAAAATACATTAAACCTTCTTTGTTTGATTTGACCTCTAATAATATGGATATTTAATTATCTTATAACTCATTCTTACCTCTTGTTGCTCATCAGATTCAGAATGTATAAGCAAAACCTGATCAAATTTTATTCATTTAATTTGACAATTTTGCTTTCTTACAAAAAGTAGTAATTTAGCATTCTTTTCTGTTAATAGCATACGAAGACTTAAGGCTATAGACTAACTTGAACTATTAAAATTATGCACAGGCATGTGATTTTATTAAGCAGTGATTCTTTGTACCTTTCCCCTTGGAAGACATCACACTTCTTTAAAAGTCAGGCAAACAATGACCATGAATGTGTTTTTGTTTTCTTAATGGAATATCAATGGGAGTTGTACACACAGATCAAGAACTGTACACATATTATTATCTCCAAATAATTAATATTTGTGTATCATTTCCCTTGGTCTGGCCCTGATACTACTCATCACAAAATGCAATGTTAGCTGGTTCCAGGGGCGTCTTTGTGAATACTCCCTGCCAGTGGTTGAAGAAACTAAGGAAGCACCCTGCTGAGTCCCCTCCCGTCCTCCTCAGGGAGTATGTACTAATTCTATCTTCTCCTATTGGGAAGGCAGCCAAAAGCAGAGCAGGAAGGACAGCACTGTATTCCTGGAAAGAGTAAGGTTCCAACAGTCTGGGATGGGGAAGAAAAATGTAAATTTTATAGAGTAAGCATAACAGAAACAATTATTATCTCAATCTTTCCATTACAGTCAAAGAGGGAAGTCTCTCTCCTGTGACTGGCAGACAAGGTAACAGCCTCCAATTGAGGACTTACATGTTTGTACCACACACATGAAGTAAAATAGACAAAGGAAATCACTTATTTAAGTCGTGGAACAGAGACATTAGTGGGCTTGTTATCTGACTGTGTCTGTGTCACGCTACTGCAAGATCTCACCAACTAGCTGAGCTCTCTGCTTGCTTTTGGCCTTGAAAGTTTGGACAAAATTTAGTTTCTGTTATTGAGGGGTATAACTAATGAGTTAAAATATAGTAGTAGTAGTAGTAGTAGTAGTAGTAGTAGTAGTAATAATAGGAGTTATTTCAAAGAAGTATGAAAAAATCCAGCCATTGTCAGTATAATGTTGTCATATTACATGGCTGGTTAGTTTCTGGACAGCCCTTGTACATATATCCATTAATAGAACAAGTTCTACAAGATATTTGGCTTTTATGAAGTGAGAAAGCAGATGGTGATTGGAGGAGATACCTACTTCTAAATGAGCTTTTCATATATGGCAGAGTAAGAAATATGCTCAGTGGCATATCATTCTTCATAAATCATACTGTCCTGTTGGAAAATATAATTATGTGTCATATTTAAATTCATGGAGTATGAAAGCATTTCTAAACACTAGACCTTCTCATTATGGTATAGGGAAAAAAATATGGCCCTGCAGAGACATTTCTCAATAGTTGCATTAGAAAGGAAAGATGAATATTAAATCTAGTGTAGAAATTACAATTCTTTATACAACTGAAAACTACTTCATTATTGTAAGAACATTAAATAGAATCTAAATGATCATTATGTATACAAATATAAAAATGCCACAATAGAGGTGGTACTTTTTTCCTTAATATATTGCTTTAAAATTTTCATAAAAGGAAGGGAAATTAATATAAAAAATTCTTTTAAAGTTAAAATCTCTCAAAATCTCTCAGTTCCATGGTAACAATGTGTATTATAAAGTTAAACAGCAATCACATGTATAATTAAAACAATAATTATATGTATATTTAGATCATCAATATACAGTCCTCAATTTGTTAAATAGAAAACAGAAAACATTGCCAAAATGACAAATTTTGTGATGTTTTTCTTTATTTAATTCTGAGCTTTAACTCCCTGTCCCCAATTACAATTTATAAATTGTATAACTTAGCCCCAACCCAAAACCCAGGAAAGAAAATACTTGGGAGACAGAGAATTAATTCAGAGGAGGTAAAAATATTAGCTGTGTAATGTTTCCAATGCAATCAAAGAATGAAAGCACTGGTATTTGGAATTGGAAAGTACCCATAATTTTAGACTTTTAAATTAAAAACTCAGAGAGAGTGTGAACTTTAAAAACAACAGACAGAAACTAAAATGTCTCTTCTTTATTATGACTTTCTGCGTAATAGCTCACCAAGGTCAGATTCTGCATCAGCTAATTCGAAGCCTTGTCACTTCTGAAATCTAGAAACAGCAGTGGCTCTGGAGTTTTTCAATACCATGAAGCTAGACAGCGTTGCTAGAATAGGTTCTTTCTATGGAAAATATCTTTCTGTCAACCTTCAGAATAATGCTGGCCTGATTGATGGCTCTTAAAACAGTGAGATTCAGGAACAGATTTTCTCAAACAGTATGCTGTGGTCCAAGAACAAGACAATGTAAAGGCTTTGAAGTCTGAGACCAGAATTCAAATCTATGACTCCTCATTAATTGAACCTAGCAAAGTTATCTAACTTCTCAATGTCTCAGTTTTTTGTTTTTGTTTGTTTTGGGGTAGTTCCCTGGTTGGGAATCGAACCCAGGCCACAGCGTTGAGAGTGCTGAAACCTAGCCACTATACCATCAGGGAACTCCTCAGTTTTCTTATCTATTTCAGTGTGGATAGTAGCAGAATATATTTCATAAGTAATTTTGAGATCATTTCAGATAATTATAGAAAGGTTTTGGCAATGAACTTTACTTAATAGTTATTAAATTCATGTTTGTTATTTTAAATACTATTAAATTCATGTTTGTTACTGATGCTTTGTGAAATTTCAAAATTTGCTAAGTGTAATCGTTTACAGTTCAGGAAAGCCCCATTATTTCCTGAATGAGTGAAATTGTCAATACAATATGATATGACATAATGTCATAACATATCATATCCTATCATACTATATGATATAATAAGACATTATATCATATCATACAATATAATATGTAACAAATAAGTTTAGACACAAAAGGAACCTTAAAGATTTTATAGCACATCACAGTCACAGCACACCTTAGGTAATTGAGTCCCACAGATGTAGTGTCTTGTCCAAAATCAGTTTTTTTCTTTTAACCGTAACAACCGAGTTTCTAAAACTAGAACTTAAATCATTTTTTCTCTCTCAGAATCATTGATTTCAAAGTTTGCTGTTCCACAGGGCTTTATATTAACTCTTTATACTCATTCTGTTTTCATTAATTAAAATAGCCAACCTCTATGTGTGTTGGTGATATAACAAACTATTTAAGGCCTTATGAAAGACCTATGCTTCTGTTAACAATGTCAGGTGATAGAGTCAAAAACTTATAGCAGAGATGCACAGTGGCAGCTGAGAAATTTTCATATTATTAAACACATCCATAATAAAATTATCTTAGGAAAGTAGAAGTAATATTCCTACATGCATTGGAAAAACGAAATTGTTAATAGCTTCCCTAGGGCTTTGATTCTTCCTATGACACCCTCAATGGTTTTGTCATGGTTTAAACTTATGAACTATCACAATTTATCCTCATAAAAATGAAACACAGTGCTTCAAAGATCTTAGTTGCTTTAAAATAAAGGATGATTTTCTGCTTAACAATTAGCAAATTATTGAACCATATAAATCAAGTTCAAAAAAATAAAACTGTGGAGACTGAATTAAACAGACCAACATCTCAGAGTAATCAAGTCATCTGAGTAACTGCCAAGTTTCTCCTTCATTTTGTTCCTTTATCTAGTGCTATATTCTGTACTATTATTACATATTAAATAGATACAGATTATAACACATTGTAGTTTCAAGAAAAGTAAATACATGGGTGATATACCTGATAAATAAAGACATAAAGTGTTCCCTGGTAGTGTACTGGCTAGGCTTCGGCACTCTCAATGTCGTGGCCTGGGTTCGATTCCCAGCCAGAGAACTACCTGCCTCCAATAAATACATACATACATACATACATACATACATACATAAAAGAATAGATTTTACAATAAAAGTAAGTTACTAGTGCAAAAGTTTGTATAGGCATTAAAATAATTGTGCATGTCTTAAACATGGGGCACTTCAGAATGCACATTGTAATATTAGTTCAGGCTTTAGATGAGTGACATTCTCATTAGATTATAAATTGAGCTGTGCCTGGATTGGGAAGGCAACTTAATAAACTGGACAGAGTAAAGTATGATTTCAAATCTCAAGCAGGCTCTGAGGTTGCAACAAAATGAGGGCACCTAAACAGGAGAGAACCCATTAATGCATTCAATCTATTACAAATGGGTAAATGGGTAGATAGATGGGAGAACAAGGATCATGCTCCCTGTGATGGTGACAATAATTAATGCTTCAGTCATTATAGACTCTATTTGATATATCATTTCTGGTAAGTCAAAATGTTTAATTCTCATCCAAGTGGAAGAATAAACTTTACTATGTAAATCTCCAGTACAGATACATAAGGCATTATTTTTATTCCAATGAAATGTGTTAAGCTATTTTTTACTTTTCAAGTTGTGGATTTTTAATGAAACAGGCTTTGTTTAAATTTACCTAAATTTTTCAGTGCTGGCATTACCCATGATAATATAAGGACTATCATAAAACATTAACAAGAGGAGAAGTTATGTTTTCTATTGGTTTGAGCTCTAATAATTTTCAGTCAGTGAATTAGAATCCATGAAAATAGGTAGAGCTTTTAAAATATATATTCTTCAAAGAGTGATTAGTTGTTGTGGCTATAGAGACAAATCACCTAAAAGCAAGTTCCAGAGCCCTGCAAACAACACAAAGTGTTCAAACCCAAATCCTAATATTCATATATGTTCCTTTTTCCCCTCCTTTCTTTCTTTCATTTTTTTCTTCATCTCCTTCCTGTCTGTGCCTCCTTTACACCCTTCTCACACTTGCTTTCAGAAATGTCCTTTGGATAACATTGAATAACATGTTTCTTTCAATAGAATGCTCACAGTCATAGGGTATAGTGGACGTGTAAACAATATATGTACAAAGAACAATGATTGCACAAACGAGACAGTAATTATTAACTGAGTCTGAAGGAGGGTCAGGAGAGGCTGCAAAAGCAACCAATATAAGTTGAACATTCAGAGATGGCACCAGGTTGACAGGGGATAAAACAATTTCAGTTAGGAACAATTCTTACAAAGTCTTCTCAAGGAACAAATAATTTTCATCCTTTTTGTACTACATGAGAATTTCAGGATTTTGCATGCTGTCCTTCCACAATTGCTGTATAAGCAGTGTGCTGGCAGTTAGGTTAAGCCTTGCCCATTCAAGATAAAATACACTTTGGAGATGGTATTTTCTCCTTGTAGAGGGCCTTATTGGCTTTCTAGACTGCTCTTCTCAGGAAATGAAGCTTGGAAAGAAGTAAACAAGAAAGAGAGATTGATTATTGTTTGTAGCTAAGTGAAAATCAATCTAAAGAATGCCATGGGCCAAGAAGAAACTTGGGAGAAAAGTACACAAAAGTCAGAGAGATTGAATTTTCCAGGGTTTTGTACCCCAGTAGTGAAAAAAAAAATGTAAAAGAAGGAAAAAAACTATTAATAGCCAGAATTTTAGGGATATTTTTGTACATGTTTTATGTATACTATGTGAATCTAAAATTGGCTCAAGTCAAACCCAACATTTTAAACATTTTTTAATAAGCCAAGATTGCCTAGTCTCCTCCCAGTTTTACCCTACTCTCAATAAATGTTAAGGGTGGAGTGTTGGTGATAAGGAGATTTTAGGTAACTTTGTAAGTATTGGCTTAATAAGACAACTTATAGCTAACACCTATAATGGCCTGCAATATAGCAGGTACAAAATAAATATTGATGAATGAATAAGTATCTGTTCATCCCTATACGGACTAGAAGCAGAAGTTTCTGGTGCTATCATGTCTCTTTTGGCATTGATCTAATGTCAGCTCCATGAGAATAAGTGGAGAAAGGGATAAGCTAACAAATGTTCTGATTGCTTGAAAATTAAGTGTTCTTGAACTTTTCATTGAGATAAGATTCTCAACTAGGTAGTACTCGGAGGATAATTAAATTATAGGAATTAGGCAATGGGAATCATGGAGGACACTATATATATATGTGTAAATAAATATAAATCATATATAATATATATACTCACATATTTTCCCAAAAGTTTTCCATTACAAGAAATATATAATACATATGTGTAATATATGACATATATAATAGTATGAGCTATATATATATACATATATAAATTTATGTATATATAGAGAGAACAAGAGAGTCCAAAAAATGTTTTTTAGTATGTCAAATCCACAAAAAATAATCTCCTTTTTCTTATATCACCAAAAATTTTTGGTGATCTTAATCTGGTTCTAAAAATGATCTCAAACTACTTACCTTCTCCTTAAACTAGTAATTTTAAGGGCTTATTTAAAGAATATTTTTCATGGGGCAAAATTAGATAGGTGATTGATAGATAGATAGATGATAGGTAGGTAGGTAGATGATAGATTTTTTTTCAGACTTATTGATACAGGGCATTATAAAAGGAATTCTGGCACTGGTTATAGAGCTTGAAATAATATTATATTAAACAAATCAAACAATGTATTTTAAAATGATCAGTACTTTTATGTAAAAGACAGATGTCTTAGGAAATGAAAAAGGACCATGTTTTAAATATTTTTCTTCAGTGATGGGAAATTGATCTAGTGTCTTGGAGGAAGTTTTCACAAAAAGAATAAAGCCTAGATCCCTAGCAAATCGATATGTGTATTTGCATTAATTTATTATTCTCTTTACTCATTCAGTAAATAGTTTTTGAGCTTCTGCTATATGTTCATCACTGCCCTGAGCTGTATGAATAAAGTTAAATACTTTAATGTAAAAATAACATTAAAAATAGGGAATTTACTATTTATTCAGTCATCCTTTCCCAGAGGGTAGCCATGTAATTTAAAAGACTGTTTAGAACTGGAGTGGAAGATGCTAAGTGATCTTTGAAGAGAAAATGGCATATAGGAAGGGTCATAGCTAACCACTGAGACACTCTCTTTGGGTTAGTCAGTCTTGTTTTGATTTAAAAAATAACAGTAACAATAAAACACAGTAAGTTGAATCATAGTAATGATAATATAGAACATAGGATAAAGTAACACCATCAATTAAGAGAAAGGCTAAAATCTGTAGCAATATATGTAACTTGATGATGCATTGAAGTTATTTGCTCACAGGAGGCTTTCTTTGTCACTTTCTTTGTCACAGGAAGTCACTTTGAGGAGGTTTCTATGAAAAGTTGAGTTGAATAATCCAGATTTATAATTCCAGGCAATTTCTTTTTATTCTTCCTTTGTGTTTTATACCTGAGAAAGAGAATATGTAAACAATCAATTATTTAAAATGCAAATATTTTAAACTCTCCCTCTCTGTCTCTGTCTCTCTCTCTTTGTCTCAATCTCTCACACATGCATGTACATATGTGTACACATACACAAAACAAATAAACAAAAACAGAAAATAAGTGGTAAATGACCCTGAATTTTTATTGTCCAGCTAAATCTTTAGTTGAAATATATGCATTTAGGAGACTAAGGCATCACTGTGGAAATCCTAGCTTTCCCATTTGTTAGTGATGTGATCATTTTCTCTGGTCACCAGTTTCCACATTTTTCTAAACAGGGCTAATGAAAAAAGTATTTTTTGCAAGAATTAAAAGCAGTGTATATTGAGAGCTACACACAGCCTGTACCTACCAGCTATTATTACTTGACCAGAAGACTTCTCTAATAAAACAAAAGGTATTCATCCAACTAACAATATTTTTCTCAGAAACATAGGATAGATTCAGTAGAGCTAAAAAATTATTTTTCTTTTGTTCCTACAAAATAAAAATTTGTCAGCTAAAATCTGTAGTGTAATAAGTTAGTGTCTGGACATTTAAATATATGTGAAAACTCTTCATTTATTTGATTTCAAAGTTGACACATGTTGCTTTAAATTCATGCTAATCTACTGCTATAGTAATCACTTGGGCTCTTGAACAGTTTTATAGAACAGAATTTTACAGTAGATTTGCATTTCACCCTTTAGATCGTTTTGTTAATCTCAATTCACTTCAGAAAATGTCTAAAGTCTTTAATGAAGTACTATCTTCATTTATTAGTACACTGTAATTTGGTGAACTTCGGCAGCTTAAAGTGCAAGAATGACATAATTATAATTGTTTTAGAAATGTTTTTGTCTTAATTTTTTTTTAAAGCTCCAAGGTAATTATAGCACTTTTCATCAGCAAAATATCTTATAAAAGTGAACTAATAGGGAAGGAGTGTTCTCTGGTGGTTCAACAAGAAATTGAGAGTTCAGGGAAGTGAGTTCTATTTCTGTCCCCTCTATTGACTTCATTGATTTTAGATAAGTCACCTAACATATGATCTGTTCTCTTTAATATAATGTTTCCTACTTTAAATGAGGTTGAAGAAGTGCTTCTCAACTACTTCTCTTGCATACAATAGATAATTTCCCTCCCTCATCTATGTCACCCTATTTCACACTTGTTCTTTCTTTTTTTATATTTTTCAGTTTGTTTATCTTTCAGTATTTTACCTGTGGGTGAATCAGTGGGAGGGGCAGATAATGCTGGATACTATTCTAAAATTAAGGTTCCAATTTGGAGACAGAGGAACATGAATTCAAATTCTGATTCTTCATTTGATGAGCTACATGGCCTTGGTTATATCACTTAACTATTCTGAATTGTTTCCTTGCAATTATGGTTAGTGATATTTGCTTCTTAGGAGTAAATTAAATTATATTTAATAATGCATTGCCTCTCTTTGCCTAGGTAGGCTTCTGATTGGCCTCCCTATCTGGTGAAATATCTACTAAAAGCTATAAAAATATTTTCAATCTTGCTTTTATGAAAATCCAGTCTTTATAATGGACCACAAGCATTGAAATTTCTACCTACCTCTCTTCAAAAATAATCTCTGGGCATTTGAATGTGTTCTTTCTTTGTCCTGGAAACTTCTTCCCTTACATATCATGATGTTTTATTTATTCTCTCACTTCTTTTAGGTTTTTGCTTAAATGTTATATTATCTGAATGAGTTCTTTTGTGACCATGTGTTCACCTTTTCAGTGCTACCTATCTCTCTTCTTTAGCTATCTTCTCTTCCATCTATCTTCTTTAATTAGTTATCTGTATTGCATACCATATCAAATTACTCCAAACATAGTGGCTTAAAAACAACAAACACTTAATTTGTCACACTTGCTGTGGGTCAATATTCCTGGCATAGCTTAGCTAGGTGCCTGTGGTTCAGTCTCTTGTGAGACTTCAGTCAAATTTACAGCTGTGGTTGTGGCTTTATCTGAAGGTATTTACTGAAGGGAGAATGTATTTCCCAATTTCACTCATGCAGTTGTTATCAGGATTTGGTTGCTTGTCGACTGCTGGACCAAAGGACTCAGTTCTTTGCTGGCTGTCAGCCAGAGGCCTCCCTCAGTTTTGTCACATATACCTTTCTATAAGGCAACTTACAAGATAGCAGCAGGCTTTCTTCAGAGAAAGCAAGCAAAAGAAAGAGAATTCCCAGATGGAAGCCACACTATGTCTGTACCTAATCTTTAAATTGACACTTTTGCCATATTGTACTAAACGTAAATCACTAGGACCAGCCCACATTCAAGGAGGTAAATACTAGAAAGTGCGGATCATTGGGGGTCATTTTAGAGATGGCCTACCACACCATGCTAGTATGGAATTTTGTCTGTTTTGTTCACCATTATATCCTAAGAGTTTATAGTGCTACCTGGAGAATAATATATTTCCATATTTATTTGTGGAATGAATGTATCTATCTAGAATCTGCACATATGAGTGGTTATTATTTAATAAACGATTGCTATTGCAAGTTCTTGAATGTTATTTTTTAGTCATTCCTATTATAGTTCTTAAATTATTACAATAGATTTGAGTTCCTATGAAGTCATTGAGTTTTACAATAAATACCCTAGGGTGCTCCCTCCAACATTTTTGTGTCTTAGATATAATACGTCTCCTCTGGCCATTGAACCTGCAAATAATGACAAGACTAGAATAACTACATGAAAAATTGTGAGACCAGTATGAAAGCAAACTAAAAGTTGATAGTACCCATCTAATTACACACTATAGCAGTTGTTGGAAAACACATTATGGAAAAAATATTTGGAAATTTACTGATTGTTTCCTGCTATACAATTCTGTTTCTCTTATTATTGTCATTTCTGGAGAAGTCTGAATTGCTATTAAGGAATAAGTATTCATTTCAGAAGGCTCTTCTCCTTCATGAAAGGAAGGTTTCACCCTCATATGAACATCATATACTATGAGTTATATGTCTTTTAACACTATTGAACTGAGGTCTGGGAAAACCATTGAAATTAGAAATTAGCAGTAGAAGAACATTCATAGCAGAAAGAACATCTTGTTCCCATTTGAAACTAGGTGAGATTCAACTGAAGAAAAGTGCACACTTTGATGAGCTCATCAACATCTGTTTCTCTTGTTTTTAACTGTTCTTATGAGTAAATGAATTAATGACAGGTGCTGAAGAGAAGGAATGCCAACAAAGCTCTGACTAGGAATGGGATGTTGTCCTGTCCTTAATGGCAACTGTGCAATGACTGAAAGCCTGGATATTCATAAAACTGGCTTAGATGAAGGTGGGAGGAGCCCACAGACACCAAGCACCCATCCTGTGAGAGATGTTCTGTATGAGATCCAAGATAGTGGGCCCTGCGAGAGATTTGAGAGGACCTACAGTGATTCCTGGGTGATGAAATCACACAGCTGATGAAATGGGAATACATTTCACTTTGGTTCACCTTTGCTCTTTGTAGCTGTTATGTCAAGTTAATAATTTGGTAGCTTTTGATTTATGTTATTCCAGAAAATGAGGCAGTTGTATATTCAGGAACTGACGTAACTACCTTTTCAGTTATCTACCTTTTCTAGAACCTAGACTACCTAAAGACCATGCTACCAGTAGAGCAGATGAAGGTCTTTTGTCTCCAGTGACCATTGGCCCCAAGGTATAGACACCAAAGTTTATGTCCATATTAGAAAGGTGCAACAACTGAGAGTTCACGATTGTATACTTAACTTTTCTGGGATCACTGAGCAAGTGTAATCAGCTGAACGAAAACACCTCACTCCAGTACTAACTTGGCCTATGTGACACCATTAACTTGAGAGGGGGGAACTTCCTCTCTATAAACCACATGGAGAGATGGTAGGGTTGAAGCTCCCTTCATGTCCTCTGTGAACCGTCTATTGCAAGGGACATGGGAAGTGTTTCTCTCATATGGCTTCCTTTGGAGAAATAAAAGCCTCGAGGAGATTGTGAATTTTCCGCAACAATGCAGGTTAATAACACCAGAATTATAATTTTAAACAAGCAAGAGGAAGTGGAAAAATATTTCAATATATCAGGAATAAAAATAAACTATTCTTTATCAGCCCTGAGATTATAAAGATGACATTTTATCTTTATAGTATGTAGAAGTTAAACTGCTGAGCATCTAAAAAGAGTAATACACTTAATCTTTCAGCAAACAATTGAAATAGCAGATCATTTTAATTATATTAAAATTACTCCTCTGTGAGCTGCAATAGCATTTGTGCAGCAAGGATGAAATTTGAGAAAGTGTAAGTGCATGAGATTTGAAGGCTTTAAATGAGAATTGAAAAACAGGAACACTGATGAACCATTCCTTTTAGAATCAATTCTAGCTTCATTTAATTTAGAATTCTAAGATTTGCAAAAGAATGAGACAAATATGGTTAGGCTAGAGGTAGCAAAAAAGTGTAAAAACAGTGAGCAAAAATATGCTAAATAAAAGCTGTTATTTACATTAGCACTTAACAGAGTAAACACAAAAAAAGATTGTTTTACTCATAAAGACAAAGGTAACAATGCAGTACTAACAATTCAGGTTTTTAAAACTGTATTTCCATCATTTAGGAAGCATTAATGAAATCTGTTGTGAAAGCAAAGAGGTAGTGTTGTCAAGTGAATAGAACACTGAACTAGAAATGCCTGGCCTTCAAAATGTTCAGATGATCTTCTGACTCTCCATGAGACTTGATTTCTAAGTGCCACTGTTTTCTCACCTGCAGAAAAGAACCCTTGAAAATCTTAACTATATTTCATTCCTCACTATGATGTATTGGTTCAATTTCAAATAGGCAGAAACCTGCAAAATTTTATCTAAATCCTTTGTACCAATTTATTTAGCCCTGCTACTCTTTCTTCAAAATACAAGACCAGGGAGGATCCACCATATTAAACAAATCAAAGTTAAGTTGCTCTTGTGGAATTGAAGAATGAATGTGCAGGAGCCCACTCTCCCACCCTTTCACTTATCCTCATCTATTCTCCTCTGGCTGTTAACTAAAGGGTGTCCAACAATCTCATAGGTGTGTTGATCATGATGCTAACAGCTGTATATTTGGAATGATTTAAACAAATAACATTTTTCTCCACTTTTCATTCAGATTTTCCATGTATACAGTTTTAATGGAACAATAATTTTAAAGCACATTAAGTTATAAAAGGTGTTGTAGAGATTCAAGCTTCAGTAGTTCCACTTTACTCTTTTTAATCAAAAGGTAAATAAAAAGTAAACTTACTGAATCCAGAATTTAATCTGTTTCAATTTGTTGGATAAGCTCGATTAATAAACATCTCTAAAGCAAGCAATTCTATTTTTAAAGAACTCAATTCAAAGGAAGGCTGAATGACAGCCAAAAGCACTCCACACTAAAATTTAAAGACCTGTGTTTCTAGGTTCTAGCTCTGGTTCCTTCATTTATTAACCATGTATCTTTGAAAACTTCATAGAATCTATTTCCTCTTAGCCAAGAAATAGTCTTAATACAGATAATGTTTACAATGATTACTGGAGTCAGGGCCCAAGACATTTTTGGTTATTTCAGTAAAGGCATAGCATTTTGAAAAAAATACTTTGTTGATATGAGGAAGAAAAAAATATACCTTTTTCTCTTTCAGTATATTTTTAATGCATATATTCCCCATGTCTCTCTAAAATAAGACTGACATTTGTATTCATGATTGTTGACTGAAAAGAAACATGACCATCAAATGAGGCAAAAACTAAAAATAGTCCTACCTGAGAACAATAGCGTATTACTCACATGGACTCAGAACCCATATACATCTGAAGGGAAAAACTTTTAAGTAGTAAGAGTTCATTCTATATTCAAATTTTTAGTAGCCTATTTTTTACGAGTTTCTTCATACCTCTTCTGCTCCTCTGCTGATTCACACCTCTTCAAGTCACCCTCTTTTCCTCCTACCACCCTCATTTTCTTCTGTTTCACCTTTGGAACTTTCCATCTCATATGTCAAAGCCCTGATTGGTTTCTGAATTTTCTGCAAATGTACAACTGTCGTTTCCATAACTTTGCCCACATAGTTACAAGATAAGTTATAGCCATATAATTATACTAAAATGTGGATAATGTATAAGTCAGTTTAAAGAATTAATGCATATTCCACCCATTAGATAAGAAGCTATTAGATGAGTAGCAGCAAAGTGGGTGTTGGCATTCTTACACTCCTCCATTTAAATCCCAGAAAATTGAAATCATCAAAAGAGAGAGCAGTTTGCCTGTCAGTACTACATTATTACTCATGTCCTGACCAACTCTTCTTTGTGTAACATTCACTTTGTTATAATTATGACTAAAGAAAAGACATTGCATTAGCACTCTCTTTATCAGATCTTATTAAGGGTATTTTGAACTAAATGCCTTAAAACTGTTTGAATGTAAAAATAAGAGTTATTTTGATTATGTAGATGACATCTTTGTCATTTGAAAAGTATCAAAACAAAAATTTCTAAACTTCAAACTTAATGTGCTCTTTTCTTCAATTGTAATAAAAATGCAGCACACTATATTGTTTTCTAATATATACAAAATCTTTTACCATGTTTTCTACAAAAACACTTCAAAGTCTAATATATTGGCTATCTTCCTTGTAAATAACTCAGTTGAGGATAAAAGCACTCAGGTTGAAGTTACAGAAGTATTACAAGGGCTTTCTGGAAAAAAATCAGCCATAAATGCCTCTGTTTTTCATATTATATGGCTTGATACTTTCCAGACAACCCTCATATTTAAAAGTATAATGATTTTGTTTATACATTGGAATAATTTATTGTTTTTAACAATGATATACTTGGTTTTAACACTACCTGAAGATAATATAAGGCTATAGAAACTGAGAAGGCTGATGAACACAAGACATTGTGGACATCACTCATTTACAAAGTTGTCAGGAATCGACGCTGACTCAATTGGACATATATACACATGCATTATCACTAAGAGGAAATTCTACGATTACTGTTAAACAATTTAAAAAATATAACAGAGTGCACCCCAACTTAAAAAGCAAATACTGTCATTTAAGTCTGCTGATATCCATTATGATCTTGTATGCTGTTATTATCAAAGTAGATATTATGATTAAAATGTGGAGGATCTCTATCAAATTCAGTGTTAGCTGTGGCCAAAGATGGGGTTGCTCAATATGACTCAAAAGCTTACTCTGACCAAATCTTGAAAATATTACTGAATTCTTTTTTCTCCATTTTCTTTAAACAAAGTTCTGCTGACCCAGAGTTGGTTTCATACTGTATTCTGTCCTAATGATACCACATTTTCACATCGTACTTCTGTGGTCTTCGTATCAAGTATACAATTATAATAGGTTTATTCAAACTTGGCCTTCTAACAATTTCAAGTGGATGGAAAAGGCTTTAACCACCTACCTTACATATTACTGAAGAATAAAATCGGGTGAATTGTGTTCTCTTTTCTAATTGCATAGTTTCTGTCAACTTACATAGAAAATAAAAACCATATGCATTCCACTAGTCATCTTGGAATAGCATTTCTAGAGGACAGCAGCAGTCTTATACTTACACTGTTCAGTGCTGCACCTAGCACTTCTTGGGTGCTTAATAAATATTGAACAACCCAGCAATCAAGCCCTCAAGGCAATGGCTGCAGTTGTTAGTTGACACATATGCAGACTGTACACAGTAGGAATTGCCAATCAACAGCCAGATATGAACACACAGAAAATAGCAGAGACAATAATGGCAGCATCACCTTCAAATACAAAGGACAATCTATATGTATATATTGTGCTACATATGAATTTAAAAGTATTCATGGATTCCTTTGCATTTCAGTGTGCATTTGCATAACTCCCAGCATGTGAAATTAACTGAATGCACACTCTTCTCTTCAGTGAATATGCTTAATAAAAGGTCAACAGCTTCACATTATTTTTAAATAAATGTCTTTGCCTGAATTAAATCCAAAATTGTCCTATGTATCTAATCCTTTTATGCCATCAAATGTGGAATTTCTTTCAACTCTACATATTTAAAATGACTTACTCATGACCTCCACCTGCCTGAGAGTCCACTGTGTGAAATGTATCTTTTTACTAACATATCTACTTAAGAATTAGATATGTAGACCTTACTGGTAGCACAAGGTGGTCACTTTGAAACTTAAAACCTTTGCAATTAAAAACTCATTTGTATGACAATTAAGTCACCATTTAGTAAACTGTATTATTGTTGCTTTGCAACATCATCTTCCTTGTGGCCTTGAAGAGTTAATGACACTCAATATCTTTAATCAGTATGAAAAGATTTAGCTTTTCCTAAGGGATCTGACCCAGTTTTTAAAAATAAAGGCTGAACCCCATGTAAACAGCAAGATAAATGAGGGTACGGCTGTACCGAGGTGATGGGAAAAGCATGCCTATCGTTTCCCTTCTCACCTACATTTTCCTGTGATCCTTGTTCTTATGTCAACCTTTTAGTGAATACTAACTGAGCTGCTTAAAATTATACATTCAAAGTCATCTTTATGCTCTAAGGAATATTTAATGTGAGACATCATTCACTTTTGCATAGAAATTAGTTCTGCAGTGTGAAAACTGACTTCAGGTGAATTCTACCTTTAAAAAATGCAAGTGAGAACAGGAAGAACCTGAAATCAGGCGCCACAATCATAAGAGAATCACAACCAGAAACTGGGGGTTCCAGTGTATTCAGAAAATTGTCTTATACCCATATCAGTGGAGCCTGTTTACTGTACAAAAAATTACATGCAACTTAGGAAAGAGACCTGGCATGCACAGAATTTTTTTCTACCTTAAATTCTCAGGAACATTGTGAACTTGATTCACTCTTTGACATTTATGTAGGCGCTGAAAACACTCAGCACAGTGAAGAGCTTGTCATTTATTTGCTCTTTAAAATGCATTTTCATACACTCTTATTCCCCCTGACCAGCAGGTAATATTGAGTCACCTCACCCAAACACAACATTTGGCTGACTGGGATCATTTATTCAATATTTACTGAGTTCTTATGATTTGCCAGGCATGGTAACAGTTGCAAAGTGCAAATAAGGAATATATGCCTCCTCTGCTCTTAGGAAACATACACTGAGTAGGAGGAGATAGACTTATACAGATCATCGCAATGCAATGTGGTAAAGTCTAAAATAGAGGCATGAACCACACATAATGGAAGAATAGAGCAGGAGCTGATCAGAGATGGCAAATGACAAGACAGAGTAAGTAGGTTTTGAATTGAGTTGAAAGTATGGTGGTGGGGGCTTAGGAGTGTACATTTCAGGCAAAAAGTACAGTTTTCCACTTCCTTTAATACCTTCTCCACTAGTCCCTTCGGAATATCTTATTGTAGGATATGCAGATTTCCCTCTTAAGTGGATGGGGATGTACAGTTATTCTTCACCACAAAAGGTGAGAATACTTTGGATATCTTGAAGGACTTCATCTTAATTTGTTTGCCATTCAACAGAAAATAGATTTCTATCACTTTCCCTAATGTCAACCAAGGTAGCAGAGGTCAATTTATGCTTGGCACTAGGTATACAAAGAGAAGTAAAATTTGGTCTGTGGAGTCCAGAAGCTTGTGTTCCAGGGGAAACAATAGACAGATAATCATGAACTTTCTATGCTATCTGTTAAGTGCAGTTATATCGGATGTAATGGGAACAAGAAGAAGGACAGTTGGCCCATCTAGGAAGGCATCAGGGAAGAAAGGTGTCTTTAAGCATATTATGTCTGACTTTAGTCTCAAAGGAAGAGTAAGACATGGATAAAAAAAGAAAGATGGAGGAAGAAATTAGGCAGAAAAAAATAGGTGCACTAATACAGGAAGGCATCAATCAGTGCACGTGTACCAAGCTCTTCAAAATTTAAGTGTCATGGAACATAAGGAAGAGGACAGGAGAGGTGAATCTGGGGAGGTGAACAGACATCACATGCTTAGGAGATATTACATGCCTTTGGAAAGAGTACCATATTCAATTGTGTTAGTGGACAGATATTTTATAAATTACTAAACAGATATCTTAAAAGGTTAGTCATTTGTAAACGTTGCTGAAAATTAAATAGCAGAGCCAGCAGCCAGCATAGGTCTGTCATCTCCCAGAGCCCACCCTCTCGACTACTACTCCATAAATGACCATCCAACAGTTGGGGTGCTATTTTCAGATCTTCCATTAACTTAACTTTCCTTTCTATTCCCCTTGCTATCCGTCTATGATAGGCTGGGAGAAGCAGAGCTGTGGAGGAAAAAATCATGCTATGCCAGGAATGTGCTTGGGAATTACAAAAATGGCAGAAATTGTTGGGCAACAGCATGTCACACAAGTACTAATGTGATATCAGAAGCCCATGATTTTATTTTCCTGCTAAAGCAACAGAGTATTATGATATTAAAGTCATAATTGGGCCCAGAATGCTAAAAGGTGCAGCTGGATAACCCAATCAATAAACAAAGATGACAGAGAGAAAGGAAATAGAATGTAAGGATGCATGGCAACTGAATGTACAGCCTACACAATCTGAAGAAAAAGGGATGGATGTAATATTACCATAAAATATATAAATGAATACTTCTCAGATAAAGGGAAATTATTTTCATCCTCTGACAATAATATAATAAAAAATATTGGTTTAAATTATTAAAGAACACTAGTTTACATAGTAGAAAACACTTTAAAAGAATGGTCAACTGCAGAATACCAAAACTTTGATATATGTGAAAGGAAAAGAAACTTAAAATTTTTAATTTGTATTTTTTAGACTAATTGGATCTATTCTATATATACTAGAATATTTCAACATTCAGCAGGGGCTGATGCACACAAATGATTTAGCAGAATCCTTTTCTGCCCTAAATTTTCAATGATGCTCTGATATTACATCAAGTTTCACTAAAATACTGTCCAGGAAAACTGTTTACTGCACTCTTTGAAAGTGCAATATTGTCTCAATAATGGTTGGCAATTGAAGGAAATCATGATAACCCTCAAGCACAATGACGATCTATCCCTCCCTTTGCCATTTCCTTGGAGTGAAATATAGAAGGAAAAAGAAAAGATGTCGAAGTTAAGGCTGGAATTAAAGAATCTGCTGGTGCTACTCATATTCTTTGAGCTTATGTTAGTTGACATCTCTTCTGTCCAGTAACTGGTCAGATTTTAAGTACTGTATTTTTCCATGTATAAGACAATACTTTTGACTAAAATTGTTAGACCAAAAAAATTGAGGGTAGTTTTACATATGGGAGTAACAAGTTGAGAGGGTTTCTTAATGTTGGGTTAGCAAAGTAGGGGTCATCTACAAGAGACACCACAGAAATATAAGAAATTATAAGAAAATACTATGAACAACTATACGCCAACAAAGTAGGCAATCTGGAAGAAATGGATAAATGTTTAGAAACATACATACTTTCAAGATTAAGTCAAATAGAAACAGAAAATCTAAATAGGCCAATTACTAAAAATAACATTTGAATCAGTAATCAACAAGCTCCCCACAAACAAAAGTTCTGACCAGATGGTTTCACAGGTGAATTTTACCAAACATTCAAAAAAGAATTAACACCTATAATTCTCAAAGTATTTTTAAAAATCCAGGAAGAGGGTAGGCTCCCAGACGCATTTAATGAGGCCACCATTACCCTGATTCCAAAACCAGAAAAAGACACTACAAAAAAAGAAAAGTATAGGCCAAATCCCTAATTAAATAGATGTACAATTTTTCAACAAAATATTTGCAAATCGAATTTAGCACTACATTAAAAAAATCATATACCACAATCAGGTGGGATTCATTCCCAGGATACAAGGTTGGATCAATATACATAAATCAATTAATGTGATATACCACTTAAACAAAATGAAAAATAAAAGCCATATGGTCATTTCAGTAGACACAGGAGAAGCATTTGACAAAATTCAGCAGCTATTTATGATAACACTCAACAAGGTGGGAATAGAAGGGACATATCTCAATTTAATAAAGGATATATATGATAAATCCACAACTAACATCATACTCAATGGGGAAATACTAAAAGCATTCGCCTTAAGATCAGGAATAAGACAAGGATGCTCACTGTTACCATTCCTATTCAACATAGTACTGGAAGTCCTAGCAACAGCAATCAGATAAGAAAAGCAAATAAGATCATCTAAATAGGAACAGAAGAAGTAAAACTATCATTATTTACAGATGAGATGATACTGTATATAGAGAATCCCAAAGATTACTGGAACTGATAAGTAAATTTAGTAAAGTAGCAGGATACAAAATCAATTACAGAAATCAGTTGCATTCTTACACACCAATAACAAACTAGCACAAGGAGAAATTAAGAAAACAATCTCATTTGCAATTGCATAAAAAAAAACACCTAGGAATAAATTTAACCACAGAAGTAAAAGACCTGTACTCAGAAAATTATGAGACGCTGAAGAGAGAAGTCAAAGAAGACACAAATAAATGGAAACACATACCACGCTCATGGATAGGAAGAATTAATATAGTTAAAATGTCTATATTACCCAAAGCAATCTATAGATTCAGTGCAATTCTCATCAAAATACCAAAGGCATTCTTCACAAAAAAAGAATGTATAATCCTAAAATTTATATGAAACCATAAAAGACCTAGAATAGCCACAGCAACCCTGAGAAAGAACAAAGTTGGAGGAATCATGCTACCAGACATTACCCTTAGCAATACTTTCAATGATACATCTCTTCAAGCAAGGGAAATAATAAAAAAAAGTAAAATGAACAAATGGGGCTACATCAGACTAAAAAGCATTTTTACAGCAAAAGAAACTATCAACAAAACAAAAAGACATCCCACAGAATGGGAGAAGATACTTACCAATGAGGCAACTGACAAAGAGTTAATATCCAAAATTTATAAGAAACTCATACAATTCAACACTAAAAAACCAAAAATACCCGATTAAAAAATGGGCAGAAGACCTAAAAAGACATTTCTCCAAAGAGGACATAAAGATTGCTAATAGACACATGAAAAGATGTTCAACGTCACTAATCATCAGAGAAATGCAAATCAAAACTGCTATAAGATACTACCTCACTCCTGGCAGAATGTCTTTCATCAATAAATCAACCAACAACAAATTTTAGCAAGGATGTGTAGGAAAGGGAACCCTTTTATACTGCTGATGGAACTGCAAATTCATCTGACCACTATGGAACACAGTATGGAGGTTCTTCAAAAAGTTAAAAATGGAACTATCTTATGATCCAGCAATTCCACTCCTGGGTATTTATCCAAAGAAATCTAAAACACTAATTAGAAAAAAAATACATGCACTCCTATGTTTATTGCAGCATTATTCACAATAGCCAAGATATGGAAACACCTAAATGTCCATCGATAAATGACTGGATAAAGAAGCTTTGGTACATTTACACAATGGAGTATTACTCAGCCATAAAGAACAATAAAATCTTACCTTTTGCAACAACATGGATGGAGCTAGAAGACATCATGCTAAATGAAATTTGTCAGACTGAGCAAGACAAATACCATATGATCTTACTTATATGTAGAATCTAAAGAACAGAATAAAGAAACAATCAAAATAGAATAAAAACAAAATCAAAAACAAAAAACTCAATTAAAAAATGGGTGGATCATCATGCTAAGTGAAATAAAGACAGACAGGAAAAACCAAGAACTACATGATTCCACTCATATGTGAAACATAAAATTTGAAAGCAACAAAGAAACAAAACACATGGACACAGTCAATAATTTAGTAGTTATCTGAGGGTAAGCGGGGAGGAGAGTAGGGGAGAATGGATAGGGACACAAATATATAGTGATGGAAAGAGAACTGACTCTGGGTGATGAACACATAATGCAACGCATGGAGGATGTAATATAGAATTGTGTACCTGGAACCTATGTAATTTTTATTGATCAACGTCACCCCAATAAATATAACAATTTTAAAAAATGTAGGTGTCATCTTATACATGGGAGCATCTTATACACAGAAAAATGTGGTTAAGTATCTGTTTGAGGAATATAGATGGAGTTTTAAAGCTTCCAGTTTCAACACAAAACATATTACTAAGCTGGGGTTTATCAAAGAGGAACATCCTCCTGGAATTCATTTACTATGGATTTATTTGAAAATGTAATGACAGATACTCAGTTGAAGGCCAGCGTTCCAATCTGCAATACATATACATCAGTTTCTTTGGGAAAATATTGCAGATGACACTAAGAGAAATTTATATTTTGGCACTGATCTTGTTCATTTCTTAGATGAAACATATTACACTCATGTACAGAACCTAGGTTAGTTGAACTGTAAGTTCTCAAAAACAGTTATACTGTGCCTGCTATTTTTAACACATTGTTAGGGACAGCAGAGCATATAATAAAAGTATGACATCTGCATCCTCAAAGAACTTAGAAAAATTGGGGCGAAATGGTTGAATAGATGAAAAGATTTTCATGTAAAATAGTCCAGTAATTAATGCAGAAAATAAGACTCAGCCAAAGGATAAAGACAATTATTCTTTACCATCTGATTCAGGCTATATGAAATGACAGTGATTCGATCCTGGACATATAAATTGCAACTAGACCTAACTATTGCCTGAGTGTGTTCACTTTCCACAGTTCAAAAGAGCCATCTTGCATGTCTCTCTGTCCATAAACCATCTATGTTTCTTTCCAACTCAGCCCCACACTTCATTAACAAAATAGAAATGCTGGTCGTTCAGACTGTTTCATTCTCTTGCTTATACCTATATGATAGCTTCCCACTGCTTTAAAATAAAATCTATACTTTTACTATGGTCTTCAAAGCTGCAAATGGTCTTAGGAAGCTATGCACCAACGCACATGCCTAATGCACCTTTCAAAGCAGTTTTGGAACTCTTTTTCTGGAATGGCCATCAGAGCTGTCATCACACCCGAAATCTGACAATTAAGTTCACAAACTTGCCACCGTGTGCTTATGTTGGCAGCACTATACTAGCAATTCGGTAAAGTGTCATAACCTTGGCAAGGCTATGAGGTGATATAACCCTGGCAAGGTTATGACACCTTACCAAATTGTTTTTACAGTACTGTCGATGTAGGTGCATGGTGGCAAGTTCGTGAACTTACTTCTCAGGTTTTGATTACAATGACAGCTCTGATGGCCATTCCAGAAAAAGAGTCCCAAAATTGCTTTGAAGGGTGGACTAGGAGCTGGCACTGGTGCGCAGCTTCCCAAGGGGCATACTTCAAAGGTGAGCATAATGCTACATAACTGATGAGTTATATAACACTTTTTCTAGGATGAGTTCACGAAATTGTCTAAACTTGTATATACTAGAACTTAATGCCTTTCTTAATAGGAGGGAAGGAAAAGTTGGGTGAAATACATGGTCCATTTAATGTTTATCAATTTTATTAATGTGGACTTTGGGAGAGAATAAAGAACCCTAAAGGGTCCAAATCAGAGCAAGTAGTCAAAATTACTAAAATCTTTCTGTACACATGTTTAATTTAACATGAATAAAAGTAAGTACCTCTTAAGGGATTTTAGTTACTTTTAGAATCGCTCTCTGGATTCTTATAGCCACTATGAAATTAAGGTGGCTTGAGGAAAAACCCTTACCATTTCTGAAAAGAAGCTTTTAAAGTAAAAGTCTTTTTTTTCTTTTCTTAATTTTATTCTCCCAGCTATTTCCTTTAATGTAGTTACTGATATAATGCAGGATAATGTTGCTCATAAGTTCTGAACATGTAGTTATGGACTGATAATTTTATAGGTTAGAACATTCGGTCAGAACACTCATTAGATTACCATGTACTCTATCCTATTCTATAATTTGTCATATATCCATATGTCTATCTAAACACAAAAGATAGTGGGCTGCTCTCTGCTCAGAGATGAAATGAAAATCTCCATTACAATACATTGTCTCCTGCTTGAATGCTCTACATTTTCAGCTGTCTTCCCTGTATTAACTGATGTCATCTTGTCCAAACTGCTCTTGCAGTGACACTGATAATGAAAAAATACATCATGAGGAGCATTTATTAATATATAGTACTGATTATATAAAATACTTTTTGTCTAGTACTAATATATGACATGAAAAACTACCCTATCATGTTCATTTAATGTCAATATAGTGTATACATGGAGAAATATACTTTGAAAGGCAAGTTGGTTAACTCTTTTTAAAGTCTTGTGAAAAGTGGTATGAAATTACTATATATCACCAACCAAGACATCACCTAAATTTGCTTTTGTGAATGAAGATCATTCTGAGAAGAAAAAATTTAATAATACAAAATGAGCATGAATTATTCAAAAAGGAGCAGGCATTTAATGTTTTCCTGTAATGAAATGCTAATAATAAAAGTGGAAACGTCTTACCAATTTGGAGCTTTTTGCAATTTTGTGCTTCCCACTCACATAACTATAACAAAATGCTCTCTAATATAGAGAGCATGGAAATCACCATATTGAAATGTACTGAATCAATACATGCCTTTAGTGGCTAGGGTTTTTCATGTTAATTGCACACTCAAACTCTTTGTAGTCAAGAAATAGATTAGAAAGGGAGACAATGGAATGAAATATTATTAGTCAGTAACTAATAGAATATGAAATGTTTAAAGGTGTGTAAGTTACCTCATACAATGTGCAAAATGGCCATGGTTCTTAAGCAACTAGTGTTAGTAAGCCCAGTGCACTCTAGCAAGGTCACAGAGGGACTGTGAAAGAAGGCACTCCAGTTTGGGGCACAAGAATTCCTTTACACTGTCTCCCACTTTTCTGACGTACTATTTTTCCTGGGTTCTCCACACTCTCCAGTTCTTTTAAGGTTACACATTAGATTTCAGTTCCTGGTCACCCTTTTGATTTGGTAACATGGTTTCAATTAGTTATCCTGGCAGATATCAGCACCCTGAAAGGCATGATTTCTAGTGTCTGCCTGGTACCTTTATGAACTCTAATCATAGACAAGAGGAGAGGTTGTACCCCTCCTCATCATTTTACTTCTTCCTCATCAGCCCTCACCAACCTAGTTAAGTTGTTCCTCTAGTTGGTCCTAGCTTGGTCCTTCCTGTTATGATAGGAACCAACAAATATATGTAGCTCTCAGAGTGGTAGAGCCCTTTGTGGAGGGTTATGATTAAAGTAGAGGGCTATCTCAATTGTCTTGTCAGAGTATGCAGTGGGTACTTGATGACAGCCTGAGGAATTTTTAGTGATTCAAACACATGCTTTACTGACAGAGAGGAAATTCATCATAACCATCTGCAAATGTCAGATAAGGTAAATGGACAAAACAGCTGTAGAAAAGAGGGGCAACCAATAGGACTTCCATTTCCATCAAAATGCTAATGATGGTGTTTTAAATTAAATGCCATATATTGTGCCTAGAGCAAGGGATCAATATCTATCTTGGGTTGTATCTGAGTAGAAAGAAGAATCAAGTAAACATTGAGGAACTTTGAGCCTAGACAACTTTGTATGTCTAGTTCTTAGCACTGACCTGGGATATGTAGAGTACCTATCAAATCAATAAATGCTACATGAAAGATGAATGAATAAAAACAAGGTTACAACCTAAGAAGAAAAATATAATTTTAACAAATAGAATCTTTGAAGAGAATGTTTTTCCTATAAAAAATAAATAAATTGTATAAGAAATAATTTAGATAATAAGAAAATAATATAATCTGTGTAGGTATAAATAGAGGCAAGCATTGTTTTAAAATCAAGGAGGCAAAATGTAGAACTGGCTATGAAAATGAATGTGGCATAATGTTCTTTTTAATATTATGAGCAGATTAACGATAACTTTAATTTATTCTATGTACACTTAAAGACTGAGAATGGAGGAGGTAAATTCAGTTAGAACAACAATAAAAAGGAAAATCCAAGGAGTGAGATGGATCTTGACTGGCCTAAGAATGTGTGTGTCAGGAATACACTATGAAGTATAAGCCCTTCAAAAGAAATAACAATTACGTACACTGCACACCCTTTTCAAAGGTTATAGTGCATAGTCAATTTTTTTAATTCAAAGAATATTTCAAAATAACTAAAGAAAATTATAACTTCATCAGTCTGATAAGTTCTCTATGAGGACTGATTTATTTGCTATTTATTGTATTAGCTCATTTGCTATTCATTGCTATTTGTACTTTTATCATCATAAGTTAGCATTAATTACCACAGCATTAAAATAAAATGCCATTTTAATTCTATATTCAGAGCATAAATGTTTCAAAGTAACTAACACCCATGCTTAGCAATTTATCTACCAACTGAAGTTCATTTATACTGTAAAGACATTTTCTATGAATCAATATATTGATTTTTTTAGTTAGTTACTAAGGGTACTTAAAAATCTATGCACTTTTTGAAAATTGATAAAGATTTGTGATTCTATCATCTAACAAAAACCAAAATTTCATCATTAATTGAATCTTTATCTTATAAGGGAGGAGAGAGAAAATTGCTTTTGGGACTAAGCATTATCTTTTTCTAACGGGAATACATTTAGTTCACTCTGTTCTCTATTTAAACAAGTATAAGTTGTCTTCTCCAGTGGTTTTTCAACATGATGTAGAGGTGTTCTTAAAATTAAGTCCTATTATGATTCATCTCCATGTTTTGATCACCTATTAAAATTGTTATTGGATTCTAATTCTACCACTTACTATATTCACTATTCTTCCTAATCCATTATTTTCACCTCCATTTTCTTTGCAAAAATGACTCATCAGCATATTATTTACCTTTTGTCTGACTCTAATTTTAACTCAATAATGTAGCCAATTATCAGATATTGGAGTCTGTATCACAGTAAGACTCACTCATTGAAGCTCCCAAGTGTGAGTGATCACTGGTACTATATGACTCCACAGACTAGGCAAACCAAAGAGCATTGTGTCACTGAACATTAGTTGGGCCAAGAGCCCAGAGCCAAGAGCATTTAGCTAGCAAACTTGCAACTTCAAGTTAATCTCTACCCACTATCTAAAAGCACTCTTTCATAAATATTAACCAACTCTCATTTTCCTGTTAGCAATTATCAAATTATGGAGTATGAAAGAATCACTAAGTTCCATTGCCAGAAGTTCTGATACATAGGTCTGTGGGTAAAATCCAGGAGTTGCATTTTTACCAGTGAGTCATGTGATGCCAGTCCAGATGATTAATGCTCAGCACATCAAGAACTATTCTAAAACTCAAAAGATAAAAGGATTTTTACCAGAATTTATCTATTTTATGAGGATGTGCAAATGAATCATAATTTGTTCATCCTCCTCGTGAGACTGAGTTACTGTTTGTATTGTTTAAGGATCAGAACAGGCTAATAGTAAGCGCTGCAGAAAAGCGTGTGATTCCAAGGTGATAACCAGAACCCCTGGACCTGATGAAAAGGGTAGATTTCAGACAAGTTCTCATAAGACACCTATCCCTCCTCTAGTTACTACATTACTTGGTCCTATCTAAAATTTGTTTTAAAACTCAAGGGTGGACCAAGACTCTTACAAAGTGACTCTTTATCTGTGACTCTAAACTCTTCCAAGTAATTTTGAAGAAATGAAATACATTTAAAGCTTTAAGTATAAGTAATATTAATTGACAAATATTATAGCACTCTATAGAGCGTAGTGTGAAGACTTACAACAAGTGTGTGTGAATGCATGCATCACCTGTCACCTCAGCTTTAAGATGTGTTACCTGCTATGTTTTACAGATACAAGGATCTAAAAAAGAAGACATCACCACTTCACGCTACAAAATGGTCCAATTATATACTCTGTTACCTGTATTAGTAAATGGCAATTGCAGAGACATAATGGTATGGGTGTGCAGTTCCATGTTGTTAACTGATTTATGTGTGAATATGATTTTGTTGGAAGATTTCTAATGAAATTGAACTTGAATACTTATTGTTAAGATCTAAAGTATTTTAAAGTATGAAAATCTATAGCTACTATTCTACTTTTCCTAAAACATAAATAGTATTAGGCTAAATATGTTTCCTTGCAGAAGTTAAAGTAAGTTTTCCTACAATCTGGAGAAGTTAAATTAATAAATAATACTGAGAAGTAAGAAAAATGTGTTTATTAGGCACATAATTATTTATTTAACTTCTGAAAGAAGGGAGTACTGGAATTTTTTACTTTAAGAAGTTGATAGATGTGGGCAGTACTTAAGGAATCAACTAGTGTATTTTAAAACATTTTCCCCAAATGAACTACACATTTTAATTCATATATGTGTGTGGCTATATAAATGTATAGATATAATACATCTACATATGTGTGTATAGCTCTATAGATACACAGATAAAATATGTATATCATATTAATCATCTTTTAGATTATATAGATTATAACAGTTTCTTAAAATCTTGAAACTATCCCCAAACACCAACAAAAACAATGAAAACAGTGACTTGAAAAAAGAATTTTCATTCAAATTACTTGGGAATAAATACTATAAGGTATTTTAAAAGCAGTGTTAGGAAAGAGGTAATATTATGATATCTTTTTCTTTCCCTTTTATAAAGGGATTTGACTTCCTGAAGCCCACCTACTAAATGAGAAGAAGAAATAAAAGAATAAATTACTGACTAAATGTTCTTTTAAAAAATATTTAAAACACTAATTTTTCCTTTGTGGAATAGTTCTTGAATTCAAAAGAACTAAACAATGAAACTGGAAACATAAAGCATAATAATGTTGTTAGTAGCTGATTTTTTAAAAATATCTATCTATTTGGTATTTATTTTCATTTACAAGGTTGAATACTGAGATGGCAATGTAAAAATATTTGAACCCATAAACCCTTCTTTGTTTTTTTAAATTTAGGTGCAGTGTGATATATAATATAACTTTATAAATATGGGATTTAGATTTTTATAATTAGTGTCTCTGTGGCCAACATTCAACTGCATCTTTTTTGATAATATAATAAATCATAATCACTTTGAGAACTTTTATGTGTAGTGTTCCATATTTATCAAGCTATACATTTTCCTATCCCCATAGATTCAATTAATTAACTATGCACAGGATAGCACTGAGTAAATATTTTTTGAATGGAAAAGAACGACAGGGCATTACATACTTATATGAAAGAGATGAGATTAATATTAATAAACTATTCTATGATAGAAATGTCAAGGATATTAATAATATGTACTAATTAAAACTAAATATTTATGGAATGTTGGCTAAAGATAAATAGCAACACAAAGTGTTTTCCATTAAAATTGGTAGCCAGACTCTCAGAGAGTAGGTGTGGGAAAACTTAATTTGGGGTGTTATTAAAGATAGAAGGCATAGTTTTTAGTAGAGAGCAATGAGGATACACAAGTAAAGGCTATGGGGATAAGATAACTTGAGCTGACCTGTTGCAGACATAATAATGATATGAAAATCTTGGTTGCCAGATGTAGAAATTCAAATCTGACAGAGAAGCAGCAGCAAAATTAAGATCCAGAGCAAAGCAAGAAATAAAAGCAGTTGAATGAGTTGGAAATAAATTGAAGGAAAAGGATTTTGTACCATATTGAATAATAGCAAGCAGGAAAACAATCATTTTTGGCTTTTAGAAGTGGACAACTCATGACCTGAATTAAAAATGAATATTGTAGTGGTAAAAATGAGATGGTGTGATAGATAGGATAGATTGTCACTCAATGGTGATTCCACCTTCTTTCTAATGTGTTACATTTCCCAAACTCCCTTTTAAGCTATGGTCTAGATATAATCTGGGTTAAAACAATCAGAGGCACTCACATAATTTTTTTTTTTTTATGTGAGTAGTTCCCTGGCTGGGAATCGAACCCAGGTCACAACATTGACAGCACTGAAGGCTTAGCCACTACACCACCAGGGAACTCCTCACTTAAGATTTGTAGGCAGAGGTAAGGTAGTACTGCGCTTCCACTGTTTCTGCTGTTTTTGCTGGCAAGCACAGTCATGGTGACTGGGCTTTCCTGTGGTAGCATTAGCATAGGTTCAAAATGAGTCATCAAAATCAAATGTCTACGGAGGTAAGACGTGGGGCATTCATTCTGTTGCATTTATTGTATAATGAAAATATATAATCTGAAATTGGAGTCCTCTAGCAAAAACCCCCTCCTTTTCTCACAGTTTGGAGCTCTGCTGGTTTATAGCTATAGTAAAAGAAAACAATACATCTACCAGATGACACATCTAGAACTGGAAGTCGAGAATGCCATGAGGCCATGTGGGGTTCCTTATGACCTTAAGGTAGTAGGAAAATAAAAGAGGTTTTTGTGTTGGATAGGAAGACGAATGTTGAGTTTAAGAGGACATGAAGCTGCCATTGAAAGGTGTGTCACGGAGGAGTATGTATGCATCTGGAATGGAGGAGCTATTATGGGGGGGTGGCCTTATACTAACCATGTCCCAAGGTTAAAGTTCATATACATTCTAGCAGTTCAAGACAAGCATGTCCATGAATGGCTTAGGCCCATGAGGAATGAAAGTTTGCTCCCACCTACCCACCATTTAACCCTGAGAGCAATGAAAGTATGAAATTCAGAGTAGATGGATGCTGTATATAGCAAATATGATCTTAGGATCATTTGGGGAAACAAAAGACTACAGCAGCCTCTTGTTCTCAAATGTATCATCTCTATATGAATGTATATTCTTTTTTCTACACTGTTTATTTTATATTGTATTTTGTTCTTTGATAACTTTGTAGGATATATAGAAGGGAAGGTTAGTGAACTAGAAGGGGAAGGAACATCACTTGGAGAAGGATTCTATGACTAATAGAATTTTGGGTTTCTTCCCTTGGGGAAAGGGGATGTTTTTATTTGTATGAAGTAACAGTTACATTATATTGGGTGGAAATCAGTTGCTACTACTGTTTGGAAATTTATGTATGAGAAGAGAAGTGTGAATGGTCAAAGAATACATAGATGGACAGTGGGAGTCATTGTGAATTGTTGTTCAATATCTACTCACCTTCTTTGTGGTGTGCTTTCCTACACTTCCATAGCTGAGAAGTTAAAATCTACATTTCTTTTTTTTTTTTTTCATGTGCTTAGCTCCCCGACTGGGAATCGAACCCAGGCCGCAGTGCTGACAGCACCGCCGAAGCCTTAGGCCTCTACACCATCAGGGAACTCCCTAAAATCTACATTTCTAAGTCTCTTTTGCAGACAGAGCTCAGTCTGTGCTTTAAATTGGGACAATTCATCACATTCATGTGGTATTTGGAAGGAGGAGTAACGTGGAGACCATAGATCTACTATTTGTGTTGGTCATCACAGTCATAGAGGCCCTGGATTTTTCTGCGATAACGTTTACAGAGATTATAGTGCCCCATAATTTATTTGTGAATATTGAGAGGGCTCAGGGCATTCATTTTTGCCTGTGCCAATCTATAGGTGTAATATAGCTCTGGAGTCAACAGTACAGAGTTTTCTAACCTATGGATTTCAACAGCTAAAATAATACATTCCTGAACCTGATGGTTGCAATGATAGTGCCCTAGATTCTTGATTGTAACAGAGCCAGAGATCTTCTTGGTGGATCTTTCGTATGGTTTTGAAGCCTGTCCCCCAGGTTTCTTATCAGTTAGTACAAACTCAATTTGTGTATTATATTCATTTCTGCTTAAAATAGCCGGAATAGTTTCAGTTATATTCAACTTAACCCTAACTCAAACAGATGGTATATTGAGAAAGAAACACAATTAACCAAATTAAACTATTCTGTAATATGTGACAGAAATTTATTCTTTCTGAGCATAACATAAACTGGGAACAATCATGGGTTGGAAACAGAGATAATTTCAGTACAAAAATGTTGGCTGGCTTATCAAGAAATCAAACATAGTTTATAATTTAAATAGATTTTTTTGCTTTTTTGTTGTTGTTGTCTTTATTCATAGCTAGGCAAAATGACTTTACAGATAGAACTAACACAGTCCTAATTTGAACCTGGTTATTAGTTTTATTAGGCCACACGTGTATTTTTATTTGAATTTTGTATTAGTTTCATAGTCACAGTTATTTACCTCTTATATGCTTCTTATTAACTATACATTTATCAACTAACTTGGCACCTGAAAAGCAATGATACATGGATGTTTTCATAGTACAGAGATGAAAAGATGTATGTCATACAGGTGACAAATTTGTTAGTCCTTACAGATAAGGAAATGTCCTTATCTGTAAAAGAAAGAAAACTCATAATTAGATTTCAGCTAAGATCAAGCAGACTGAGATATTTAAAGAGACAGACACAGAAACACAGTCACGAGTCATGCACATTTCTGAAATAGTGACTGATTAAAAAGGTCCATTCTGAAGATGGCTGGGGCAAGTCATCCACAGTTTACTCAAGAGATCAAACGTCTGATCAATCTAGGACAAATTACATAGATTTTGTATGAGTCTTCTGCTTCTGCTTCTTTTCTTCTCAAGGATGACAAAAATTTGGAATTTTACAGTCTTCATACACTGCCCAGGTACATAGAATCACGGCATTTAGGTTGAGGTGAGCATATATTAACTTTATTTAGCTTTTAAACCTGATCTGTAACAAAATTAGCTTTTGGAACTAAAATAGAAGTAAACATCCACCTTCAATTCCAGTTCAGAGCCCATTTTCAACAGATTCCGAAGACCCATATTCCTCGTAATTTTAACAAAGAAACAGCCTGGTCAGCATAAATTGTTCATATCAAGACAGTTCACTAACATCATAACTGGAGGATACTTTCCATCTTTCCCATATACTATATAATATGCATACTGTGTCCGCTATACTTATTTAGATTTACAAATAATGATTGGTATATTCACTCTTGTTTTAATTTATGTGAGGCTGACTTCCCTTTTCTGTCTTTGGGGAGTATAGACACATACATTTTGGAGACAGCAGTTTCTCTTATGATTAAATGTAGGTACAAATCTGTTGTCCTCTTTGAACCAGACAAAGCACTTGTGAAAGATGAACACTTTGAGACATTAGTTATCAATTTGATTTCCTATTTTTTTAGGTATTGCTAAAAGCATAACATAAGAAAAATGGTATAATTTCAAATAAAGGTGACAAGCAGTCAGAATATTTCTTGGAAATAAAAGAATAAAATATTTTTATATAAACATAAATAAAAAATTTTCACCAAAAAAGCCAGCCCCAGACAGAAAATAATTAGAGGCTGAATAAATGAAGATTGTGTCATTAGAAGAGGATTTAGACATGGTAGACTGGGGACTCTTCCTTTGTTCAAACCATTGTTTCCTTTCAGAAGTTTCTGGTGGCTTATAGGATAAAAATAAATTTTATGATAAAATTACTTCTAAATATTTTGAAGCAAACAATACTTACCATGACTTCATGTTTTCTTATCCCTTTGTGTCCACAGACAGCAGGAAACCCTCTTGTAGACTAAGGCAGTGTTTGATAATAAGCTTTCTCTCCTTGTTATATTACTTGGAGTGCTCATCATTTGAGACATGTAATGTGTTGGGAATCTCCTACGGTCTACTTCAATTGCCAGGCACCATACCTTCCATATTCTCTCTGCACGCCATTTTTTAAAATCCAACTTTCCAGCTGAGTAGATGGAGGCACACACTATTTTCTGAATATCCCATGAATTTCACATATGGAATTGGCAAGAAAAATGTGTGCTTACCTTTCCATCCTCCCATGCAATCCCTATATATAGTCATACAGGAAAAACTTTTTACAGTTGATATTTTCTCTCTTTATCCATAGTGTCTTCAAACACTTCAGAAAGTTAAATAATGTATTTAAGAGAGAAAACAGAATTGAAACAGAAAGGCAAATTAAATCACATAGCTCCCAGAAAAAGCAATGTATTTTAATAGGAGATTTTAAATAAGATTAGGAGTAAATAAATAGAGAAATATATTTGAGACATGGACATTTGAATTTTAACACTAAATACAATGTCATTGTCTGAAGAGTTATGTGCAATTAATTTCTGATTAGCTGGTCAAAAGAGTAATGCTACTGAAAGAGAGATATCTAGACTCTTTTGTAATAGGGTAATAACGTGTAATTTTGAACTAGATCCTAAAACCAAGATATAGCTGAGAGATGGCATCTCTAAATTAACACACAACTATTTGGTCATAAACCTTATGGGAAAAAAAGCAAGATTTATTCCTAAGTCCTTATTCAATTGCACATAAACACACAAGCATACATAAAAATACATGTATACACTCACACACTTAATACACACATAATCACATATGCATACATTTCACCATACTTACACATGTACACATATACACTCACCTGCGAGATCTGACAATTAAGTTCATGAACTCATCCTAAAAAAAAGTGCTGCGTACCTCTTTGCTGAATATCCCTATGGTCACCTTCAAAGCACTCCCTTCAAAACAATTTTGGAACTCTTTTTCTGGAATGGCCATCAGAGCTGTCGTTGTATTACCCTTGGTGTCCTGAATGTCATCAAAATATCTTCCTTTCAATATTTCCTTTATCTTCAGGTAAAGAAAAGTCATTGGAGGCCAGATCATGTGAGTAGGGAGGGTATTATTTGTGTACTGGCTAAAAACTCCCTGCCAGACAGTGCTGTGTGAGCTGGTGCATTGTCGTGATGCAAGAACCATTAAGTTGTTAGTGAAAAGTTCTGGTCTTTTTCATCTAACTCTTTACGCAGCCTTTTCAGCACTTCCAAATAGTAAACTGGGTTGACTATTTGTACAGTTGGTACAAATTCTTAATGAACAATCCCGCTGATATCAAAAAAGTTCAGCAATATCGTTTTGACTCTTGATTTGAGATGACAGAACATTTTCGGTCATGAAGAATTGACTGACTCCCATTGTGCACTTTGACATTTTATTTCAGGGTCATATTGGTACACCCATGTTATCACCAGTGATAACATGGCCCCAAAATTCCTCTTGCATCTCCAAAAGGTCTTGGTAAACTTTGACACTTTTTTGCTTTTGTTCATCGGTGAGCTCCTTTGGGATTATTTTTGTACACACCTTTCTTTCTTCTTTTTTGTTTTTATTGTTAGACTTATTAGGGTGACATTGGTTAGCAAGTATTACATGGGTTCCAGGTGTACAGTTCCACAGTGCATCGTCTGTGTGTTGCATTATATGCTCACCATCTAGTGTTGAGTTCTCTTTCCATCACCACATATTTGGCTCCTCCTCCCTCCTCTCCCACTGACTCCCCTCTTGCTCCCAGGTAATCACTAAACTATTGCCTGTTGCCGTAAGTTTTTTCTTTGTTTGTTTTTTTCTTTGTTGCTTTCAGTTTTATATCCCACATATGAGTGAAGTCATATGGTTCTTGGTTTTTTTCTGTCTGGCTTATTTCACTCAGCATGATGTTCTTAAGGTCCATCCATTTTGTTGCAAATGGCAGTATTTTATCTTTTCTTACGGCTGAGTAATATTCCATTGTGTATATGTACCACAGCTTCTTTATCTAGTCGTCTATCGAAGGCATTTTGTTTGTTTCCATGTCTTGGCCCCATGAACAATGCTGCAATGAACACTGGGGTACATAAGTCTTGACGGACTAAGGTTTTTAAATTTTTGGGGGAAGATACCCAGAAGGGGGATTGCCAGGTCATGTGGTAACTCCATTCCCAGTTTTCTGAGGAACCTCCACACTGTTTTCCATAGTGGTTTTACCAATTTACATTCCCACCAGCAGTGTATGACAGTTCCTTTTTCTCCACACCCTCTCCAGCCCTTGTTATTCCTAGTCTGGTTGATAATAGCCATTGTAACAGGTGTGAGGGGGTATCTCATTGTGGTTTTGATTTGCATTTCCCTAATAGCTAAAGAAATTGAGCATTTTTTCATGTCTTTTGGCCATTTGTATATCGTCATGGGAGAAGTGTCTGTTCAGGTCCTCTGGATACTTTTTAATTGGGTTGTTTGATTTTTTTTTGTTGTTGTTGGTAAGTTGTCCTAATTCTTTATATATTTTAGATATTAGACCCTTATCAGATACGTTGTTTGTGAATATTTTCTCCCATTCAATAGGCTGTCTCTTTGCTTTGTTGATGATTTCTTTTGATGTACAGAAACTTTTTAGTTTGATATAGCCCCATTCATTTATTTTTGCTTTTACTTCCCTTGCCTTTAAGGTCAGATTCATGAAGTTCTCTTGACCTCAAGGTCTATAAATTTAATACCAATGTTTTCTTCTATAGAGTTTATTGTTTCTGGTCTTATGTGGAGGTCCTTAATTCATTTTGAATTAATTTTAGTATATGGTGACAGTTCACAGCTCAGATTCATTATTTTGCATATGTTTTTCCAGGTTTCCCAGACCATCTACTAAAGAGGCTTTCTTTTCCCCAATGCGTACATTTCTCTCCTTTATCAAAAATTATTTGTCCATATATATTTGGATTTATTTCTGAGTTTTTTATTCTGTTTCATTGGTCTGAGTGCCTGTTGTTCTGCCAATACCAAGCTATTTTGATTATTGATGGTTTGTAATATAAATTGAAATCAGCCTTATTCTTTTTATGCAGTATTGCTTGCAATTTGAGGTCTTTTGTGGTTCCATATAAATCTGATAATTTTTTAATCTATTGCGGGAAAGTATGTTTGTGGGTTTTTTGATGCAAATTGCATTAAATTTGTATATTGTTTTGAGTAATTTTGCCATTTTAATGTGGTCTTCCTATTTATGAACATGAAATATCTTTTAATTTCTTTGTGCACACACCTTTTTCATGCCAAGATTTTCAGTTAAGATTTTCCTAACTGTTTTTCTATCAATGTTTACTTGGTCTATTATGCTTTTCACAGTCAGCCTATGATTTTGACATTCCATTCAACAAAGTTTTGCAATGTTTTTGTCAGTTCTACTTGTTACTGGCCACCCTGACCTCTCTTCATCAGTGACACTTTCTCTCCCCTCAGAAAAATCTTTAATCCATTTGTATACTGCTGTTTTCTTCATGGCATTCTCCTCATAAGCTTGGACTAACATGTCCCTGATTCCACTTCTACTCTTGCCAAGTTTAACAAGAAATTTAATGTTTATTCATTGCTCTAATTCGAACTCCAAAATTCTCATGACGACACACAAAAACACATAACACCATTATATAATAAACACAAATCAGCAAGACACTGCCACACGTCAACACAAACACAGCTGTGAGACTCAGATATACCAGGGTTATCAAACCTTACTGAGTTATTTGTACAGTGCTGCCAGTGTAAGTGCAAGGTGGCAAATTCACAAACTGAATTGTCAGATCTTGTATATATACACATACACACACACACACACACACACACAAATATAAATGTGTATACACATAACTACCCTTGCTCAGAAGAAAATATGACAGAGTATTGGCCAAGTTTTAGGTTTACGTATTGCCATGAAACATATATCTCTCCTTATCATCCTCTTTAGATTTTCCATAATACTAAGATTGGGATCAGCAAACCTTGGCCCCTTGGCTGAATCTGGTCTGCCACCTCTTTTTATATGATCTGAGAGCTAAGACTAGTGTTTACATTTTTAAATGGTTTGAAAAAAGTTTTAAAAAATACTATTTTATGATATGTGAAAATTACATGAAAGTCATATTAATTTTCATAAATAGAGTTTTGTTGGAATGTAGCCATAATCATTTACCTCATATTATCTAAGACTATTCAGGCTATATCAGCAGAGTTGAATCATTGCTACAAAGATTGTATATGGCTCACTCATTGCTTCAAACTGCTGCTCAAGACACTACCAATCACAGTGATGGAGTTATAAATCTTCAGTGTTTTCAATTACTTGGCAATAAAAAAACTGAAATCTTACCCTTTGTGACACATGATGAAAGTAGAAGTTACTATGCTAAGTGAAATAAGTCATACTGAGAAAGATAAATACCATATGTGGTTATCTAAAGAACAGATTAAATGAACAATCAAAACAAAAATAAGCTCTTCGATATAGAGAACAAACTGATGTTTGTTAGGTGGAATAAGGGTAAAGGGATGAATAAGAAAGGTGAAGGCATTAGAAAATACAAAAATAAATAAATAAATAGATAAGTAAATAATAAATCTTCAGTGTTTCAAGTACCATACATATCTCCATCCCATGACCTTTTACTATTATTTTTATCACTAGTTCATGCACATTATATTAAAACAGAAAAAGAAAAGTATTGTATTTTTAAGACACAGTAAAGTGGATTATGTTGTCATTGAATTAGATCAATAAATAAGAAATTAAAAAATAAGACATGAACATTATGCTGGAAGTCCTAGTAAGAATAAGATGCTAGAAAAAGAAATCAAAAGCATACAAATGGGAAGAAAGAAAAATGGTAGAAAATCTTATAGAAACTACAAAAATCTTTTGAAACTAATAAGTAAATTTAGCAAGTTCAGAGAATAAAGATCAACATGAAAGGTCAATTTTATTCTTATATGCTAGAAGGCAACAGAGTCTGAAATGTAAAAGCCAGTAACCTTTTAAAATGGCACCCCCAAAAATGAAATAGTTAAATGTAAGTCTGTTACACAGAAAAATCAAAAAACACTGATAAAAGAAACCACAGAACAGCTAAATAAATAGATATTCCATGTGCACAGATTGGAAGGCTTAACACTGTTAAGAATGTCAACTCTTCCCAATCTTCTCTATAAATTCAATACAACCCCCAAATCCCAGCAAGCTTTTTGTTATCATCGAATTGATTCTGAAGTTCACATGGAAAGGCAAAGTACTAAAATACCCAAGACAGGAGTTCCCTGGTGGTGTAGTGGCTAGCTTTCGGCGCTGTTAATGCTGCGTCCTGGGTTTGATTCCCAGCCAGGGAACAACCCACATAAAATACCCAAGACAAATCTAATAAACAGAACAAAATTGTAATATATCACCTAATTTCAAGACTCATTATAAAATTACATTATAATGTCAACAGTGCAGTACTAGCAAAGAAATAGACACATAAATCAATGAAACAGAATAAAGAGCCCACACATACATAGTCAACTGATTTTTGCCAAAGGATTAAAGGTAATTCAATGGAGAAAGGATTGCTTTTCAACAAATACTGCTGCAAAAATTATATGTGAATATACAAAAACAACGTAAGCACATACTTAACACTGTAAATAAAAGTTAACTCAAAATACATCATAGACCTAACTTAAAAAACTGTAAAATTTTTAGAAGATACAAGGGAAAATCTGAATGACAGTGAGTTATGTGATGGGTTTTTAGATATAACTTGAATGCATAATTCATAGAAAGAAAGTAATTTATTGAATTGGAAAAAAATCTATCACTTTGTCTTGGACTTCATCAAGCTTAAATACTTTTATTCCATGAAAGACTGGAAGAGAATGAAAAGTCAAATCATAGACTAAGAGAAAATACCTGCATATACATGCTAAATGACTTCAATCCAGAATATGTAAAGAGCTCTTAAAATTCAATAATAAAAAAACTAATTTAAAAAGACATAATATCTGAACAGACACTTCACTTAAGATAGTATATGAGGTCTGACAATTCAGTTTGCAATCTGGCCACCATGTGCTTATGTTGGCAGCACTGTATAAACAACTCAGTAAGGTTTCATAACCTTATATATCTGTGTCTAACAGCTGTGTTACTGTTGACATGTGACAGTGTCTTGCTAAGTAGCCTTCATTATTGTAATTGCCTGTTTTTGTGTGTCATCGTGACAATGTTGAAGTTTGAATTAGAGCAGTGAAGAAACATTAAATTTCTTGTTAAACTTGGCAAGAGTGGAAGCGGAATCAGGGACATGTTCATCAAAGCTTATGGGGATAATGCCATGAAGAAAATGGCATGCTACAAATGGATTAAACATTTTTCTGAGGGGGAGAAATGTCACTGATGAAGAGAGGTCAGGGCGGCTAGTAACAAGCAGACCTGACAAAAACATTACTAAACTTTGTTGAATTGAGCGTCAAAATCATTGGCTGACTGTGAGAAACATAACAGACCAAGTAAACATCGATGGAGAAACAGTTAGGAAAATCTTAATTGAAAATCTTAGCATGAGAAAGGTGTGTGCAAAAAAGGACCTGAAGAAGCTCACTGATTAACTAAAGCCAAGGAGAGTAGAAGTTTGCCAAGACCATTTGGAGAGGCAAGACAATGTTTTGGGCAGTGGTATCATTGGGGATGGAATATGGGCATTCCAACACAACCCTGAAACAAAGCATCAAAGTGTGCAATGGAAGGCAGTCAGTTCTTCATGACCAAAAAAGTTTCATCACTCCAAATGATGTTGCTAACGTTTTTTGATATCAGCGGGATTGTTCATTATGAATTTGTACCAACTGAACAGTCACAATAGTGCACCAGCTCATACAGCACTGTCTATGAGGGAGTTTTTAGCTGGTAAACAAATAACTGTATTGGAACACCCTACCTACTCACCTGATCTGGCCCCAGTGATTTTATTTTCTCCAAATATAAAGGAAATATTGAAAGGGAGACTATTTAATGGCATTCAGGACACCAAGAGTAATAGTGACAGCTCTGATGGCCATTCCAGAAAAAGAGATCCAAAATTGCTTTGAAGGTCGAACTAAGTGCTGGTATTGGTGCGTAGCTTCCCAAGGGGTATACTTTGAAGGTGATCATAGTAATACTCAGCAATGGGGTATGTAGTACTTTTTCTAGTTTGAGTTCCCAAACTTAATTGTTAGACCTTGTATGGCAAATGAATATATGAAAAGATACTCAACATCTCTGTCATTATAAAAATGCAAATTAACTCAGCGCTGCAGCCTGGTTTCGGTTCCCAGCCAGGGAACTACCCCCCACCCAAATGCGAATTAAAACCGCAAGGAGAAACCACTATACACATATAAGAATGGCTAAAATCCAAAGAAAATTGACAACAAATGCTGATTAGAATGTGGTGGATGTGGAGCAATGAGAATTTCTTTCCTTTCTGGTGAGAAAGGAAAATTGTGCAACCACTTTAGAAAGGCCATTTGACTTTCCACACAACTTAAAAATTGAACTCCAAGGTATTTACCCAAGTGTTTTATAAACTTAGGTGCACACAAATACTACTGTGTGCATATTTATAGCCATTACATGACTTAGCAATGGTAAAGTTTAAGTGTAATCTTTATTTTTAAGCTCAGGATCAAGATTAAAACTTTTTTGAGTGAGAAGGACCTCAGTTAGTATTACTAAATACTAAATGACTTTTGAAAATAGCTTTTGATGCAGATTTGGTAATGTTTATTAATAAATTTAACCTAAAATAACAAAGCAAATAATGCCTTTATGTAAGAAATATATAATATAAAATTTATTTGAGTCCAACTAACATTATTTGGATTACAATAAAGCTTCATTATACACTTCCTACAATATCAAGTTAAAATAAGATATGAGATACCCATTTTCACAAAATATTTTAGTCATTCTATTTATGAACTCAAACTACAGTTTCAGTAGCATTTTTCAGACTTTAGTATAAGTGCCAAAGAAATTTCTATATTTCAAAATCCATTTAACTGTGCAATTTAGAAGCTTCCACCAAACTTTGAATTGGAAGTAACTATTTGCGTGGTAATGACACGATAAATGGCAAATGTCAAGAGAATAATATTATAGGATTCTCTAAATGCCTACCCAGTGAACAATATATTTAATTTGAGATAATAACTCATGGATTGCTATCAATATTTAATATAAAATTAAAATTTAATACTAAAGATGAAATATGTAAGATCTTCATATAGATCAGCTTTAACGGATGCGTATTTGCAATTGATTTTGGTGATAGAGCTAACAGAACCAAAATTAAGCAAGAAATATTCTAAAATAGAATTCCATTCTTCTCATTAGTAGACCTGAATTACAAAAACAGTACTCAATTATTATTATATTTTTAATTTATTGATAAAAAATGTAGAAGATTGTTTTCTCTCTTGCTAATAAGTCCTGCATAATAGCTTCAATTTTTCCTCCTGGCCCACAAAGCCAACATATTTACTATCTGGTCTTTTACATAAAAAGCTTGCCAGCCTGTGCCCTAGGATATTCAACACCTCCTCTCTCCTAACTGGAGCTGTTCCTACTCTCCAAGGACCAGAAGATAATCTAATTGTACTTTCTGGACGGCAGTTAAGTCGGTATGGAATGTTATCTTGTCTCAATGACATATATTTCTGACATTAAAGTTGAAATTTGGAATATATTTTCCCATAAAATTACTGGGATTAGTGTCCATGAAATAAGTGTCTTACTACCTATGGTTGCAGTGCATTAAACAGTAAATGTGCTTTGGTGGACCTGAGAACCTAAACAGCATTTTAAGTAAATTTCCCAGGAAAATGAATAGTGGGTTCCTAAAACATGACTAGTAATCACACTTTTAGAAGAGAGCTCTACTGTAATTAAAAAACTACCTATAACTTTTTAGAATTATTTTAAATAAGATGATATCATGTATAGTTTACAGGAGTCCTCATCCAGTTTCTAATTCCAGTGCAGTCTTCTAACTTCCCTAGCTTTTATTGTCACTTTTTAAAGCACTTTTTTCAAAATCACATTAACTGGATGCCCAGATCAGCAAATAACATTGTTAAATATAAATCAGTTAATGTTGATAAAATACACTGGCAATTATGAGAATATTATGTCTTCTATATTATTATCTCCAGGTAGAATTGAACTGCTGCGGTAAAATAATGCTACTCTAAATTCTGGTAGCCAGATTGATTCGCAGGCAGGAACGACCTCATTCCCTTAAGGTGGATAATTACACACTGAAACCCACATGAGTCTCATTAATGAGCAGACCAAGGTAATAAACAGATCCCACAACATTCTTATTAGCCTAATACACTGCACTTGGGGTAAAAATAATTCCACAGTGAGTATACCTGATGATCAAGTCTTAAGTTAGGCAAAGTGTTAGGAAGAGTATATGGAACAAAAATATAAAACTGGAGACAGAAAAATAAGCATACATATCATAAAAATTATTTATTCATCTATCCATCCACATCTAATTATTTTATAAAAGTTTCTATTTCTTATAGGTCTGTTAACATCCATTTAAAAATTTTTCCATTTTATGGTCATTTTTTCATTTATTTGACAAATATTTAGTATTTCTACTTAGGTTCTAGGTAAGTTGTTAAGAAATATAACTATATCCTCAATAACCAAGAGGGCAAACAGGTAATAAATGTCTAATTATGAAAATATGTAAGTGGATGAGAATTCATTCCTCACATTGAAGAACTTTTACAATTAAAAATATTTTTCCTACACTATATCATTTGTGATCCATAACAACCCTCTTAGATAAGGAAGAATTATCTCCATTTTTACACTTCAGAAAATTGCTACTTAAATGACTTATGAAAGGTCCTATAGTAAACACAAATCTTTTGATTCAAGGTCCAGAACTTTTTACACTATATCAAATCAACCTTATTTTCTATGATAACATTGATTTTGTATAGCCTGCTATCTCTTCAACCTCATTGAAAAAAACTTCATCAAATTCTTTTCACTATTTGAAGAACCATAGTTTCCTTGTTTCAGTACCTCTTCATTTACCTTCTAAAATCAAATGTAGCAAATGCTACTGCTTTTATTATGATCTTACATCCAATATTTTCTTTAGTCCTTCAAAGAATTGTTCTCTACATTTTTACTTATGGATTTATTACCTATCATTTTGTAACACTCTCCTTCTCAGAACTCAACCTGAAAGACTTGTGGACTAAATACATTTTCCCCTGCAAAACATCTTTTTTGTGGTGGAAAAAAACACTGGTCTTGGAATAAAATACTTACTCTTCAGCAATTACGACTTTTTCCTTTTGATGGGTCTCCAAATTTTTAAGATTTAAAGAAGTAGCAATGATTGTAGACTGTTGTGGAGCGGTGACATGAATTTTTGATAATGACATTGGTGGAAAAGCATGCTAATAAAACAAGAATGTTTAACATTTGATAAGTGTATACTATGTACTGGGCATTGCATTAATCACTTGATGTGTATCATCACTCGTAATCCTCAATAAACCCTGTTAAGGCAAATATTCTCACTCTCAAGTTACAGAGGTGGCCCCAAAATACTGTAGTTAATATCATGGACTTTATAACCAGACTATCAGGATGTGCACCCTACCTCCATCGCCTTCTAGCTTTCATCTATGAAAATCCTGACTTTAATCCTTTTGGACTTTGACAGGTATTCTTCTGAAAGAAGACAGGTGTGTGTGCGTGTTTTTATATGTGCATGTGTAAGCATATATGTGTGTTTTTATGCATATAAATATATGTTTGTGTATTCTACATGTATGTACTTGTGAGTGTGTGTATGTTTTATGTGCCTGCATGCATGTTTATGTGTGATTGAGTGCATGTTCCAGAACAAATGTCACCCTTCTCCCACAAAGCATATGTACAGATGGTGAGTTGTGTACTAATAATTTGGAGATGCCCATCCATTAGCTATATCTTGGTTTCAGGTTTTATAATAGTTAAAAGTACACCCTATAAATTCATCATAAATTTGAAGTGGCGGGAGGGGAAAGGTAGAGCTACCAGCTTCCATTATTTCTACCTCCAGACTCCATTAGTTTTCATGTAAACCATAATATTTAACCATTTTTAGAGGTTTTTGTTATTTTATTACCTTGGATAATTTCTTATTGCTTATCTTGTGTTTAGGTATGTAATAATTGTATTTACAGAAAGATTTTTCTATATATATTTTTTACTTTCCTACATGTATGTCTTAATTATTTTTCTTTTAGAAGAGCTATGACTCAGTATGTTCTAGTATGTTATTAAATAAGAGTTAATACAAAGAACATTCTTATCTTATTTCTGTTTTTAAAAAGAATAGCCATAATGTTTCTCCATTAAGTGTGATGTTAGCTCCAAATATTAAATATTGATTCTTTGTCATGATAAAAAAGAAGTACTTCAAGTACAACTTCTAGTGTTTTAATCAAGAATAGATGTTAGAATTTTTACATTTCTTCTCATCATCTATTGAGGTAATTATATGATTATTTTTACTATCTTTCCTAATAGTATGATTAATTATGTTAATAATCTCTCTTATGCTATACCAGAATTTCTTGGCAGTGCTAAATCTTAGTTTTATGGAAATATATGTTTTAATTTAATGTTTTTATTCTTTGAAGTGAGCTAAAATGTTACTTATAATTTCACTATCTCTATTTACCAGTGAAGTTACCAATCACTTTCTTTGGTTTGTTCTTTATTATGTGATTTAATATTTTTATTTCTAAATGTGACAGAGATAAATTACATATCCTTTCTATGAGTATGTATTAGAATAATTTTCTATATAAATAAACTGTTCTAAATAAAGGAATGTTTTTGTTTTGGAAAACTAAGTAACAATTCTTCAATAAATTTATTTGAATCAGGACTAAAGCAGAAGAATCTCGTGCAGTTTCTCAGAGGTGGTCCTTAGGGTCACCTTCTTTAAAATCATTTTAGGGGTTTCTTAAAAATGTCCGATGAGACTTACTGAAAAGGCCACTTAATGACATTTGTGGGCCTAATGGATTATTGCCTTCCTGAGCCCCTTTCTCCTCCATAAGAAAATATAAGTTATGTTTCACATATGCATTAGAATAAAGACAAGTGTATTGATATTATATATTTAAAATTTTTCCTTTGACTGAAAAAATAGGTAGATTTTTATATACTTTTTTAAAGTTAAAATATTTTCATAGGCCCCTAAAAGTGTGTGGACCCTCGGCCTAGTGCCTACTATTGATAATAAGTACATTGGCCCTACGCAATGAATTGGACTCTTCAATTGTAGGAGCCAGAAATGTGCATTTGAACAAGCAGCTTCTGTGGTTCATATGTCCAGTGGTCTAGTGGCTGAGGAAACTGGATTCACTGAGGACCACTCCAACCTGTGCCACTAATTAATAACTGATATTAGCATGGGACTAGTCTCCTGACCTCTTCAGGCTTTTGTCTGTAATATCTCTAAATTTCTCTTGCTACAAACTTTTATGAACAGGTACGTTATTGAGAACTGATGAATTTCTCTTCTTATGTATTCTTTCATTCAACTACTAGATTAAATGGCTACATTAAACTGTGTCATGTAGAGGCAGGCACTAGGAATATGGCAGTTACAGAATAAGTTATATTTGCTCTGCAACACCTTTGGGCTTACAGTATAATGGGAAAATAGACTCAATAACTAAATAGAATTGTGAAGATATTAAAATAAGAAAGTGTGGAATAATAATAAGGAGCTTTATCCTAGTCAAGAGAGCCAAACTGTATTTACTTGAAGATGAATGGAACTTAGCAGATGAGGCATTGAGGGTTATAGATGGAGAAAACATTATTCTTGAGTGCATTAAGATAAGAGAGTATGATGCATTTGAAGATTTAAAAGAACAGAATAGCTGGAAAAAAATGGTAAAGGTTAATAATTGTATTTCATGTGGTTGAGTAAGTTCATTTTTCGTTTTATTTTATTCCAAAATGAATCCAAAATGACCTGTTTATCTATTCATAGCATACCCAAAGCTGTTTATTGAGGCAGTATTTATTCAGAGCTTATCATGTTACACTTAATGTCACAATAAATGTCCTAATAGGCCTTACAATCTATGGTAAGACAGACATTAAACAAATAGGCAAATAATCATGTACATTCATTGTATATATTATATACCCATTTCCAAAGCTTTGTACTCAGTGCTGTAGAAGAAAAACATAGTATAAGAACATATCAAAAGAAAAACTAACTGAGTCCACTGGAATGCTAAAACCTGAAAGGTGAGTCTGGAGATGGGATACTAAAGAAACACCAAAAGGCTTTCTAGGAGAGAGAATAAGATGGTAAGAATCCAAAGTAGAAAGAGCTTATCAAATTCTGGTTGTTATTTTGTAAATTTTCAACAATTTTGTCCTGCTTTTCAGATTAATATATAGCTGAGACATATCAATACTGTAGAAGTAACATACGGCTAATAATCACAGAACTAGTCTTGATAATGCAAGCAATTAGATGTTCAATTACTTAAAATCTCTTCATCTATAAACTGTGTATATTGAATTAAATATTTCAAAGCCTATTATAAATTTAGCTATTATAAATCATCTTCTATGTGTCAAACACTTTATATTAAATCATTTTATTTATTCTTTCAGCAACCTAGTAAACTAGGTATTATTTTGGGGAGAAGGTTGTGGCAGAATATACAAGGGCTGTATATGTATATGTATATATTTTTTATATGTAATATAAAAAATAGAGGCATTTATGGCTGGATTTTTTTCTGGACAGCCCTCGTATATAACATAAAACTTAACCATTTTAACCAACATTAAGTGTACACTTCAGTGGCATTACCATGGTCACATTGCTGTACTATTGTAGAACCTTTACCACTATCCATCTCCAAAACTTGTTTCATTTTCCCAAACTGAAACTTTGTACCCAAAAAATGTAACTCCCTACTCCCTGCTCACCAGCCCATGGCCACCACCATTCTATTTTATTGTCAGTATGAACTGACTACTCTAGCTACCTTTTGTAAGTGGAATCATAAGAGTATTTGCTCTTTTGTTACTGGCTTATTGTAGCATGTGTCAAAATTCTCTTCCATTTTAAGGCTGAATAATAAATATTTAATATTATGTACAACCACATTTTGTTTATCCATTCATCTGTTGAGGGGCACTTGGATTACTCCAACTTTTGGCTATTGTGAATCATGCTGCTATGACCATGGGTGCATAAATATCTGTTCAAGTGTCTGCTTTAAATCTTTAATATAACTATGAGTGCCAAAAAATGTATACACATTTTAAGAAAAGAAAATACTGTATTAAAATTGTAATAATATATATTGGTAACAAAATGAATACAAGTCACATTTGACTTCTGCAATTACAAGAGGTGCTCAAAGTGGTTACCATCAGTGTGCAGACACTTCTGATTATAGTGAACTACTGCTTGACCCATGTTAACCAGTGTCCCTTTGTATCACTGTACATGCCATTTCAATTTCTTCTCTAAGTACCACCAGTGTAGCCAGTTTTCTAAGGTACGCCACATCCTTTAATGCTCCCCATAGGTAGAAGTCAGAGAGTGTTAAATCAGGAGAATATGGATAAAACTCAACTGTACCTCTGTCCTATCCATTGCCCTAGCAAATGGTCTTGGTTTTGCGCTCCTCGAAACAACACTGTGCTTCCACCATGTTCTTTGACTGTTTTGCCTGTTGCATTTGATTAACAACGTCTTTTGACTGAAGGTCATACAACATACACATTGCTGCTGTAATTCAATTTAACTATAAAAAGTAATAATAGATAACATCTCTTAAAATATGTATACATTTTTTAGCATCCCAATATGTTTCCAGAAGTGGAATTGCTGGATTATATGTGATACTTATATTTTTAATGTTTAGAAGCTATGATTTTTACATTCTCACCAGCACTGCATAGGGTTCCATTTTTCCCATATCCTTGTCAACACATATCATTTTCTTTGTTTTTATATTAGCTATCCTTATGGGTGTGAAGTAGTATCTCATTGTGTTTTTGATTTGCATTTGAGTGGTTAGTGATGTTGAGCGTCTTCATGTAGATTAGGCCATTTGTATATCTTCTTTGGAGAAATATCTATTTAAGTAATTTTTCCATTTTTGAATGAGTGCTTTGTTTTTTGTTGTTAAGTTTTAGTAGTTTCTATACATTCTGAATATTAATCTCTTCTCATATATGATTTGCACATATTTTCTCTGATTTTGTGAATGGCCTTTTCATTCTATTCATAGTGTCCTTTGATAAAGTTTTAAATTTTGATTTATTTCAATTTATTGATTTTTTCTTTTGTTCTTGTGCTTATGATATCACATCCAAGAAATACTTGTCAAATCCAATGTCATGAAGCTTTTCTCTTACATTTTTTCTAAGAGTTTATAATTTTAGTCTTACATTTAAGTGTTTGATCCATTGAATTAATATTTATATATGGTATAAAGTAAGAATCAACCTCATTCTTTTGCTACTTGTTGAAAAGATTGTCTTTTCCCCATTGAATGATTTTGACACCCTTGTAGAAAATCATTTGACCATATATGCAAAAGTTTATTTGGGAACTCTCTAATCTATTCCACATGTCTGTATGTCTGTATGCCAGTACCACACTGTTGTGATTACTAGAGCTCTACAGACTATGTTTTAAAATTAGAAAGTGTGAGACCTTCAACTTTGTTATTCTTTTTCATGATTGTTTTCCTATGTGAGATCCCTTGAGATTCCATATAAATTTTAGGATGGAATTTTCTATTTCTGCAAATAAAATACATTGTTGGAATTTTGATAGGGATGGCATTATTATCATATGTTTTTTCAGGGATAAAAAAATAGCATGGAAAGGATATGTAAATTGCCCAATCTGAACGAACTCAACCATTGGAATGTATTTTGCCTTTATTGTCACTAAACAAACCAATGCATCATTTTTGTCATCCAAAGGAAAACATGGTGGTCTTAAGGTGTTTTTTGTTTCTCTCCTTCCACTCCTTTTTTCTCCTCCTCTTCTTCCTCAGTCTCACCTGTCCTTCTTGTTTTATGTCTTATTTAATTATTGCTATTTTCATTTTCCTCTTTGGTGGTCCCATTTTAAGTCTTTTTTTAAATTCATTTTTATTGTTAGACTTATTGTGGTGACATTTGTTAGGAAGGATTACATAGGTTTCAGGCATACAATTCTACAGTGCACTGTGAACTTGTGTAAGTTCACCACCTAATGTGACTTCTCTTTCCATCACCTTATATTAAGCTCCCCCTCCCTCCTCTCCCACCACCTTCTCTCTCTCCCCTCCCTAACCCACTCATCCCCAAATAAACATTAAACTATTGATTGTGTCCATGGGTTATTTGTTTGTTTGTTCATGTCTTTTCTCTTTGTTGCTTTCAGTTTTTACATTCCACATATGAGTGAAGTCATACAGTTCTTTGTTTTTTTCTGTCTGGCTAATTCCACTAAGCATGATGATCTCCAGGTCCATCCATTTTGTTACAAATGGCAATATTTCATCTTTTCTTACAGCTGAGTAATATTCCATTGTGTATACGTACCACAGCTCCTTTATCCAGTCATCTGTCACAGGGCACTTTGGTTGTTTCCATGTTTTGGCCACTGTGAACAGCACTGCAATGGACATTGGGGTACATAAGTCTTTGCGGACAAAGGTTTTCAAGTTTTTTGGGTAGATCCCCAGAAGTGGGATTGCTGGGTCAAATGGTAATTGCATTCCCAATTTTCTGAGGAACCTCCACACTGCCTTCCACAGTGGTTGTACCAGTTTGCACTCCCACCAGCAGTGTACCAGAGTTCCTTTTTCTCCACATCCTCTCCAGCACTTGTTACTCCTTGTCTTGTTGATAATAGCCATTCTAACAGGTGTGAGGTGGTGTCTCATTGTGGTTTTGATTTCCATTTCCCTGATA
>PVJL010005122.1:0-114571 GCA_004026885.1 Lyroderma lyra
AAATGCAAATCAAAACCACAATGAGATCCCACCTCACACCTGTGAGAATGGCTGTTATCAACAAGACAAGGAATAACAAGTGCTGGAGAGGATGTGGAGAAAAAGGAACTCTGGTACACTGCTGGTGGGAGTGCAAACTGGTACAACCACTGTGGAAGGCAGTGTGGAGGTTCCTCAGAAAATTGGGAATGGAGCTACCGTTTGACCCAGCAGTCCCCCTTCTGGGGATCTACCCAAAAAACTTGAAAACCTTTGTCCGCAAAGACATATGTACCCCAGTGTTCATTGCAGCGCTGTTCACGGTGGCCAAAACATGGAAACAACCAAAGTGCCCTGCGACAGATGACTGGATAAAGAAGCTGTGGTACATGTACACAATGGAATATTACTCAGCTGTAAGAAAAGATGAAATATTGCCATTTGTGACAAAATGGCTCGACACCGAGATTGTTATGCTAATCAAAATAAGTCAGACAGAAAAAAACCAAGAACCATAAGACTTCAGTCATATGCGGAACATAAAACTGAAAGCAACAAAGAAAAAAACAAACAAACAAAAACTCATGGACACAATCAATAGTTTAATGGTTATCTGGGGACAAGGGAGAAGGGCATGGGAGAAGAGAAGAGGGTGGAAGAGGAGGGAGAGGGAGCCAAATATACAGTGATGGAAAGAGAACTGACTCTGGGTGGTGAACACATAATGCAATAAGTAGACGATGCACTGCAGAACTGTACACCTGGAACCTATGTAATTCTTGCTAACCAATGTCACCCCAGTAAGTCTAACAATAAAAAACATATTTATATTAAAAAAGAGGATGGATTGAGATTTCTCTGGGACTATATCAAATGTAAAAATATTAGAATAATAGGTATACCAGAAGAGACACAGGAAAAGCAAAGGATCAAGAACTTATTTGAAGAAATTATTACGGAAAATTTCCCTAACCTGGTGAAAGAAATAGACATACAAGTGCAGGATGCACAGAGAGTCCCAAACAATACAATCCCAAACAGGAATATACCAAGACACATCATAAATAAAATGGCAAAAGTTAAAGAAAAAGAGAAAATTCTAAGAACAGCAAGAGAAATCCAAGTAGGAACTTATAAAGGGATATCTATTGAACTCTCAGCTGATTTCTCACCAGAAATTTTACAGACCAGAAGCAATTGGAAGCAAATATTCAACATAATGAAAACCAAGGATCTACAACTAAGAGTAATGTAGCATTCAAAATTGAAGGACACATAAAGAGCTTTTCTCAGGTAAAAAAAAAAAAAAAAAAAAAAAAAAAAAAAAAAAAAGGTAAAAAAATTCACCACGACCAAACCAGTACTACAAAAAATGTTAGAGGGACTTCTTTAAGATGGGAGGAGGGATGGGACAGTGGGTAAAATACGGGAAAGGGATGGAGAAATTTAGTTTGATTGTGAACATAAAATCAAAAGCAACAAAGAAACAAAATTCATGGACACAGTCAATAATTTAGTAGTTACCTGAGCGTAAGTGGGGAGAGGGGTGGAGGAGAAGGGACAGGGACACAAATATATGGTGATGGAAAGACAAGTGATTCTGGGTGATGAACACATAATACAATATGTAGATGTACTGTAGAATTGTACACCTGGGACCTATGTAATTTTTACTAACCAATGTCACCCCAATAAATTTAAAAATTAAATTAAATTTAAAGAAGTAAATTGATTTTCCATGGAAATTTCAACTCAAAGGGAAAAAAGATAAGAAAAAGAAAAAAAGAAATACAGAAAATTGCCAAAAATGTGAAGAGGATTAATCCAATACTGATTAATAAAGAATTAACAATACTATTCATCAAATTTTAAAAGGACAGAATTAATATACAGAAAACATTATCTTATGAGATAGGGAAGAGCTAACTAGAATTACAGTACCTTACTCTATACCACTCAGATTAACACCCCAAATGAGACAGATGTACAACATAGAGCAGTTGTAAAATTTAGAATACACTTAGTCCTAGAAAAAATATATTTTTTCCACATTACTCAAAAACTGGCCTCTCAACTCTGAAGGAAATTGATACATAAGTTCAGAAGTATTTATTTAAACAAAAAGACATATTCAACTATAGGAAAATGGCCTGTTTACTCCCTAGAAGCATAACAGAGTTTTTAAAAGTTGTATTCTCTTGAATTAATATATTATGGCAGATAGGTCAGTTTCTGCCTTTCCTCTTGGAATGGATACAGGTGCTCATACTTACTATGTTGCAATAAAAGCGAGGAAACTAGCCTTGTGTACTTAAAGAAACCTGAAATCTTATCAGTACTTTTGATTTTATGTATCTAAAATATGCATATATTTTCAAAATACTGGGTAATAAATTCTGGACTTCCTAATATATTTTTTTCATCAACTTACTCCTTTCATAATATTGGGAGAAAACCCAACAGGCTTACATAATAGATTATGTATTTGGATGTTAGTTTCTAGGTACTGGGGAGCCACTGAAGATTTTGAACAAAGAAGTTCAAGTTTTAAAAAGTAATATAATTAGAGCTATGCTTTTAGAAAATAATTCTGGAAATGATCAACATTTTATTTGGTAAGAGTATAAACCACTTAGCTATTATTGACTTTGAAAAACAAAACCAAAAAGGGGATAGACTAAATCTACTGATTGCACTTCTGCTTTGTAAACATGTGTATCATATGTATGTATGCTTGTGTGCATATGTGTGTACAAGTATGTACATACATATAATAACACAACTTCTTAAAATAAAAATATTGTTGTTAATAGTTCTTAGCAGTAATTTCTGCTGGGTAAATCTTCTTGCTCCTCTGACTTCCTGTTACTTTGAATAGGGACCTATAATAAATAGCTTTTTTACATTGAATCATTCATTAAGTTTTTCTCTAATCTATATTATTATTAAGTTTATTTATCTAGATATAAAGGCCACACAAATCAGAGCACAGAGATTCTATGAAATATGCAAATCACTGGGAAAAAAAATCAGTGCTTTCAATTTAATGTAAAATTTTAAAGAAAGAATATATCTTATTGTTTAAAATGGAGCAAATTAAGCAAAGAAACATTTTTTAAAAGTCAGTTTTTTTCACTATATTTATAGTTCAACCTCATGCATTCTTATATAAAGTACTATTGTTTTTTTTTCCAAAGGAAAACTGTCAAGAAATATAACCCAGTGTTCACAGTTTGATGAATCTGAAACGTGTACTTCCAATTGAGAGATACAATTGCAAACAACAGTCTGCGTGAAGGAAACGGAGAGAACCTGACTGAGGAGGTACAAGAGAATTGAGAGTACCTTTGGAAACTATAGCTGTAATCCAGTTGGAAAGAAAATAAAGAATGGAAATATTGGCCTAAACTCACTGAATCACAGAAACCTAACACAATACAGCACAAGTGACATCCTTTTCTCAAAGAGGCATAAGGCTCATTGAGTCTGGCGATTCAATTACCCTCTCAACCAGGAAAGGACCCCCCTCCTGAGTTGAGGTCCCCTGGAAGAGCAATGTGGGACAGCCTATATACATTGTACACAGCTGGTGAATATCTAAGAAACTCCCGGCTTTAAGACACAAGTTTCCAACCTTTCATGATTGCTACAGTGATTCTTCAACAAAACACTACTTACAATAGAGTTCTTTAAATAGCTGGCAAAATATTTAATTTTCAAAAGTACATCCAAATATCCTCTCTTTTTTTTTTTTTTTTTTTTTTTTTTTTTTTTTTTTTTTTTTGCTTTTTGGTATGTGGGTAGCTCCCTGGCTGGGAATCGAACCCAGGCCGCAGCACTGACAGTGCCAGCGCCGAAGCCTTAAGCCACTACACCATCAGGGAACTCCCCAAATATCCTCTCTTTATACAGAAATATGTTTAAATAAATAGCTAAGTGCAATGGTTCATTTGGTAGTAAAGATTATGGACAAATTAATAAAACAGAAAGCTTTCCTAAAATAGAGATGATTCTGATCTTGCTTAGACATTTTGTAAACTTTTCAAAGAATACCAATATACTCTTTTTGTCTTTTTAAAAATAATTTGAATAAAGGGGGTATATACTCATTAGAATCACAAAGTCACAACTGTCACAACTGAATTTTGGAATATCTAGGGAAAATTTAGCTAGCATGGATCATAATTCTAATATTGCCTCATAGTTAAAGTCAGAAGTGCTTCCTTGGGTATAATTATAGCCAAAACATTTTAGACTTCAAACTTTGGATATTTTGTTTCAGTTCTTTTCTCATGAAGTCAAGCTTAAACAAATAATATTTCATTAATATGTTTCACATAAGTTATTTTTTTTACATAGAAGACAAAGATCCTGTGATGATGGCTATTTGGTATACTCCAAAGTTAATAACTGAGATTCTTTCCCAGAATTCATCTTATTAGATACAAATCAAATATACAGCATTGATTATTTACCTACAGGGTTAAGTCTCAAATATTGAGCATAGAACTCTAAGATTTTCACAACCGAATCCCATCGTTCTCTTTCCCATCATTCTTCATCACATAATCTAGGCTCCCTTCCAGTCACAATGAATCTATTACATTTCCCCTGCCACATATATACCCACATTCTTGCCTTTTAACATGCTTAATACTCTTCTTGGGTTGCAGCACTAAACACATCGAATTATGGTTATTTGTGTTTTAATATATCTGCAATTGCTCATAGATTACAAATTTCTAAAAGGCAGGTATGTTTGGTAGATAGTAGGTGTTCAATAAACAACAACTACAGATTCCCTATTCATTCAATATGGTAATCACTTGTATAGTATTTACCATATTGAATGAATAGGGAATCTAATAATTCAACACCAACTATATATATGTGTATATTAGAAATTATATTAGAAATTTTTCACACACATTACAAGTATTATTCAGTTTATATCACAACCTTGTAAAATAGATGTGATCTTTCTTTCATAATGAAATTAAAGAGTTAAGTAATTTTCCCTGGATTCACAGTAAGTGGTCAATCTAAAAATTCAACCTAGACTTAAAATCCTAATGAATCTAACCATGTAGGTGAATACTATGCCCTTCAAAAACCTTTAATTATTTTGAAATCCTAAAGCTATATAAATTTATCATTTTTCTCCTAAAATGTTTTTAAATAATTGACATATTGAGTAAAGATCTTTATATATAAAAAGCTACCTGGTTGTGGAAGAAGCACATTGGATTTTTGTAATATTTTAGAAAATAAGAGTTAAACCTTATAAAAAGGATTCCCTGCACCCTTATGGGAAGACTTCCTTCAGCTTCTTCTCAATTGTTAAAGGATAAGACACTTTGCTAAGAGCTCACAATGCTCCTTTCACAAACAAAAGATGCTGTTAATCATTTAATCAATCAACCATTCACTTAGTGAATGAAAACTGGGCTTGGGCTTAGTCTTAAGATAAAGTAAAAAAAACCCAAAACCTTAAAGATCAAAATTCCTTTTGTTCTACTCATGCCTGTAAAAGTCTGTTTTCTATTTTTTTTTTCTTCTTCTTCTTTTTTTTTTTTTTTTGGTTTTGGGGAGATTTTTATTTACAACTCTATCAGTTTCTATGAATTATTCTAAATTGTAAACAAAAACTAAAATTTAGTAGAACAGATAAGTCCATTCCCTTGAGGTATCTCCCCAACTTAATACCAAATCACATTTTAAAACAAAGATATTTCACAAATTTGAAAAGTGTTTTGATAAACAATGACAGTTCCTATCTATAAGCATTTAGCAAGCTTATGCTAGTGTCAATACATTCAGTGAATGTCTGGATTAATATATCATTAATTTCAACAAACTAATCGTTAAGACAATAAACGATAATATTCATTTTCACAATAATCGTATCACAACTTGGAAGAGACTAATTAATAAAATAGGTACTTTTTTCACATGCCTACAGAAATCATATTTTAATACTTTCAGCTAATTTACTAAGATGAGCTTAATGCTTTAAATAGAGATCAAGATCAAATGCTATTATTAATTTCATTTGCAGAGCTAAATCTGAGTTTACCTTGTTTGCAATACTTGTGATGAATGATTTGATATCAAGATTAGTTGGACAGCTCTTCTGACAGGGGGCATCTGCACATTTCAGGCATCTAGGAAATAAAATAAATGGATTAAAGAAACTACACTAAACTCATTCCGAGTTAGTGTCCAGTAACAAGGAATAAAATTGTACTACTGTTGGGTATACAATCTTTTTTTAAGCAATAAAGTAAACATATTGTTTCACTTTTGCACAACTTTGGATATGTATAAAATAGTACCATTCAGACTAACAACCACTCCCTCCTCTTAGTGATCCTCCTAGAGTTGAAGAGGATCATACTTATTTAAGATCCATTATTCACTTATTTACTAAATCAGTCCTGTTTTGATCCCTCACTACACTGATAACACTAAGAGAACGCACTTGTTCGGTAAAAGTTTTGTATGCCTGGAGGCCACAGTTACTGCGCATGTGAAAAAGGTAAAGTTTCTCATTTCACCACTTGTGACATCCTTTCTTCCTCCCTTCCCTTCCTCCCTCCCACTTTTCCTCCCACATTTCCTTTTCCTCTGCTTTTACTCCCATCAGACCTCCCCTCCTCATTTTCCGTCTTGTACCCTACATACTGTTCGTTTGTAACTGGGCTTTGTGATAGGTGCTTCAAAGCAGCGCCCAGACCCACACGCTGCAGGCTGAAGCACTCATTCCCGCAGGTGCTGAGCCCTCCGCTGAGGAGAGCAGGCTCAGCCAAGGTCAGGCACCGTTTCCAAGGGCAGCCCACATCCAATTCCAGGCGAATGAGCGGGGAGAGGCTCAGTCCCTTTGCCCCCCTTTGGGGAACAATCTGCAGGTGCACTGCAGCCCTTCTTTTGGCTGTCTGTCCAATTCCAATTCCTTCACTCTAATGTAATGTTGATCTTCTAAACTTCCTGCACACGAATCTCGGCTCCGAGTCTGCTTCCTGTGGAAATGACCAGCGTCTCGGTCAAACAGTGTGCCTCCGAAGCACCTGGGAAGTTCAGTAAATGTCTCAGTTTCCACAAAGGAGCCCCTCGTGAGTCTGAGTGATCAACCTGGGACTCTGCATTTTGAAAAAGCCTTTGCGGATTCCGATAGACGTGGTTGGGTCTACATAGTGAGGACCATAATTCTGTAATTACTACTTCAGGACTGAAACCACTGGCTAGAATGATCCTTAGTTTGTATATGAATATATTTGTTCACGTATACATTCATTTATTGAATATTTACTGACCCCTCGTTACAGGGAGAACTTGGGATATGAGAATATAAAAGTGGTGAAGAAGACCACTGTGGTCCCATTGCCATGTAACCTGCAGTTTGAAGGAAGTAAAAGGCACTTGTAGTAGTTGATGTGAATTTGAGTGAAAAACAGCATGCCATGGAAACATGTGAGAGGAACCATAGTCCTGGAGGGAGAGAGTGACGCTAAGATCTTTGGGAGGAGTAATGCTTAAAGGAAGCTTGAAGAATGAATAGGCATTGGGGAAGCAAAGGAGGGTGGGACTTGGAGTCTAGAGTCACTCAAGACAATAATCCAACGACAGAAACACTATGTGCCTGGACAGAAGCAACATGACAGGGCAGGTGAACTAATGGAATTTGGTCCGGCATAAAGTGAGACTGGGAGTAGAGAAAAAATTGGGCTGGAGATCTAAAACTTAATATATAATACTGTCACATTTGTCAGAACCCAGAGTTCTCCATGAATTTCCCTGAGAATGGATGCTACATAGCTCAGTGACAAAGGTGACTAGCTAGCTCATTTTCTATATACTTCCATGTGTAAAGTCCGTGGTTCATTTCCTTCGAGAACACAATACCAGTCTCATTGTCATTCTTTTGTGAGAAGAGTCCTCTTCATTATCTGAACCAATTTCTCAGTACCTAATTAATATCTTGTTTTTAAAATCTGATCTCTTTTCTCTGGTTTGTGCCCTTAGCCTTCACTCTAAATTAAATTTTACACAATGAGTACCCAAGGCTTTTCATAATCAATTGTCCTCTCTGAAATGTAGTCATTAAACCTCTCTCCTATCATTTCTCTAAATGCCATTGTTAGATTCACATCTATCATTTAATTGAATTCCTATCCTCACATACTTATTTTTTCCCTAAAACACTGTCACTGAGTTCAAAAAGAATTTATTGAAAGTATTATCAGCAGCGTATGTTGAACAACAATGCAAAAAGAGAGGAATGGATCATCTGTTTGATTCTTGATATTGAAGTGAGGTGATACTTATATGTGTTATCTTCACATGGATAAATATGTTGAATGTTAATAGTGGTTAAAAGGGTTTCCTAATACATGGTAAAATAAAATAGTTAAAAATTCAACAAATCATATGCCATCTTAAACATATCTTCTAATTTATAAAAAAGTGATTTTGACAGTTTTTAAAATATCTATAATAGAACAAAGCAACACATATATAATGCATAGATACATGTCTATATGTACATATATATGGACATATATGTGTGAGGGGGAGGGGGGTGTATGTGTGTACTGGTTATCCTTAATGAAGTTACAAGTTTTCTGCTTTTTTTTTTAAACATCCAACTTAAATAATAAGGCAATTAAAAATAGTTATGTCAGCAGGTATGAATGAATCAAATTAGTGCCCAGTGTATTTTACTGTTCTTCCACAGAAATCTTAAATTCAACATAAATAGATTCACTTAACAAACACTGACAATGCAAGGATTTTTAGTTGTGGTTATTAAGCCTCTTTACCAAATAATTCTCCTTTTATTATTGAGCTAGTTCACAAATAACAGCTGTTGGAAATGTCAGATGTTAATGAGGCAGGGCAATGCGAACCTGAATTGTAGCATTCTTTTTTTCTTTGGTGCCATGAATATGCCAGAATGGGCTGACTCTGATAATAATACCATCTTGCAATTCTCCAAGCGCTCTGCAGACCTAAAGTGCATCAGGCTGCCATTAATCCCACTTATCACTCTGACAGCTCAGTAATTACACTACTGCTATAGCCAGGTAGTCCTAATAAAATATCAACCACTGCACTGGAATGCATACTGGTGAGATGTTTTATTAAACTTGGTGGGGGTTGATCATCAAGTGACATTAGTGTTGACCTATTTTTCTATTTGACAATAAATTGTCCTTTGACCATGCCATAATAGATACTACAGAGTACATTTACTGTACCAAATCAGAAAGGTACTGTATTACAATGATGTAGGCAAATGGTCTAAATAAAATAGCAGAAATGCATGTCAGAATCCTATTACCTAAACTGCTTTAAATGATTGATACCATGAAAAATCACAGACACATTATTTAGGAGAGTATGTCAACAATTATTGTAAACCACAGTTCTACATACGTTTTTCCTTAGAAGTAACATTTAAATTACACTTGTACTTATCTTCAGTCATTTAATCCTCTTTTTATATTTCAAAGTTACTCTGTTATAATGCAATTTATTGCTAAATGCATTGTAAGTGGCAAAAGTTAACTCAGATAAACAATTATGTAGTATTTTAATTCTCACATAATTACATTTTTACTGGGGTGAAAATTAAATTATTTTTTAAAGCAATAAAACATCTTAGATTTTTTACTAGTGATAAACTTTTTTCATTTCCATATTTAATAGAAAGTATAACAATGGATTTCATTAAGAGTAAAGTATAGAATCCTTAATAAGGTTAATCCTTCATGATTCAATGTAATCATAAAAAATGTATGAGTATTTTAATACTGCTACTTAAGAACAAAAGCTATTAAATATATTTTTATTCAGAATCCTTTTTCAGGGAAAGAGAGCTATTATTCCTCTCCTCACGTAACACTGGGGCTGATGGTTTTACTCCATTGTATAACACCAAAAAATATTATAGAGGGTAATGAAATCAACAGCATTTAATTTTTCACACATCTGAGAACAGGTGCCTGCTTCTTTCATTGTTAAGCATCCACAGCAGTTAGAATTGTAACCTATGGTTTTTAAATGATTTTCTAATCCATTAATTCAAATAATTTATTTCTCAGTTTAAAAAAAATCACAGGTCTATTCGAAAACCTTAAAACCTCACACTATATTGTCTTTGTTTTTTGTTCGATTTTGGTTCAATCAAGTCAGCATTGTTTCATCATACTACATATAATCTATAGTATCTCATACATAATCAAACAATGAGTATTTACATTAAAAAACTAAAATGTTTTGCAATATTGATGTTGTATTTCCTCAGAGCTTTGATGTTCAGTACCTCTATTTGGAATTTCTAACTAACTGAGGTTAGCATATGGGTAGAAGACCTAACTTCCCTACCCTAAAATCACCAGCACAGGCAATTATGTAGTCTAATATCCTTCACAAACTTGACAATAATTCTATTGAAAGTGAGTAGACTTGAGTAGGAGGTTGATTGGAGAAACTGTGAGTCAAGGCATGGGGGTTAGACATGCCATATCTGTGTCTGAGTTCCCCAGCTTGCATCCCTTGTACCCCGAACCTGTCATAATGAAAGGACAGGACCCAAGTCATAATGGGTCTAATTAAAACAGGATGGGACTAATTTAATATTCTGATACTTTTAACAGTTATGAGCCGTTCTCACTACAAATAAGTCTCTCCACTTTTCCCATTATTCCATCAACAGCCTTTCTGACTCTGCTTCTCCGACTACACCACAGGGTCTTACTAGCTCAGGGGTATTTGGAACTAACTCTGAATATTCTTGATGTGCATCCTGGCCCAGCTTTTACATTCTAGGCTAGAAAGCTATATAGCACATCAGTAGAAGTAACTTAATTTTTAAAGCTGTCCACCATTCTTCCTTTTAACCGCCCCCATGATGTTCAAGTTTAAGACTTTTAAAATACAGCATTTGAATGTATAAGCTCATTCCAAAACATAAGTTTTAATAGAGCTACTTATCTACTAGAAATTTCCATTCACATATCATGTGGGTTCTTCAAGACACTTCACAAGAAGCAAAATGTAAAACAGTATACAATTCACACAACTGATACTCAAAATAGTTGGTAGAATGATCATCATGAGTCTAGAAATAAAATATGCTCAAATTTTTCTACAATCTTACTGTAGTTAGAGAACTATTAGTTTACTCAGATATTAATGGCTAAAAATGTACATTGTACACTTTTTGCATATTTTGTATTGAATGGAGAAAGAAGTTAAATTTAATACTCATTTTTGGTCTTCATATGAAATAACCAATTTTTAAAAATTAAACCAACTATTTTTATATCCAGTTCATAGATGGGAGTATTAAAGTTCTAGAAATCTCTCAGCATATTGAGGTCAGTGGCCAAGGCAGCTGAAGAAACTACTAGAACACGTTTACCTTCTTACACCCAGGAGTATCCCATTCATGTATGAAGATGGGTTATAATTTTAAAAGGTTGATATTGTACTGACCTCATCTCTAGGCAACATCAGTGCCTCTTTGCCAGAGTAATTTGAAGACTGAGAAAAAAGCAGTTAAGAAGTCACAGCTAGAAAAAGGGCTACCCGTATCCTCTCTCCTCGAGTCCAATTTTAATTTAAGAAAAAAAAAACATAAAAGGTAGTCTTAACAGTCTCCTCAAGAAGCTTCTCAGGTCAAGATGAAAATGTTAAGGTTTTATGGTACCACACAATTTTAAAGGCTTACTCAACCCTAGTAGTCATTTAGGCACTAACTCCTAAAATTAAGCTAATTTTATTATAATTTTAAACAACTTTGGTATAGCCACTTCTATTGGAAAATTACTTTTCTATCATATTCTTATTTTTGAAGAATTAAGTATGCTATTATACAAAAACCTCAACAGCATAAGAAGCCACAAACTTGCATACATGTTGTACTGAAAGCAAATAAAACATTTGTACAAAATCAGCATATATCACCTTCTGAAAAATGTAAGTATAATGTCCTATTTTAATACACAGAGAGTAACATGTATTATCTGAAGAATGCTACTCTTAAAGTTAGATTTTTCTTTCTTACAAGAGAAGATGAAACTTAAAAAATAAGTTTTTGTTGTACAGAGGTGAAACAAAAAGGATGTGATGGAATTAGTGTAAATTAATAACTATAGGGAGATTTATTGAAAGAAATAAAGACACACAATGTGTATATGCCTAACACAGAACTAATCAGGTATGAAAAAGGAATCAATCAGTCTTAACTAAAGGAATAGAAGTCAGTCCTTAAGGCTTTTAGAATCTACTGGAGATTTAAGATATTAGAAATAGAAATAATAAATATCAAACAAGACTTAATTAACAATATTAAACAACAATACCAGAATGTCTAAAGGAAATAGGTTCATTTGGCTAATGAATAATACTCATGTTAATTATGCTGAGAATTATGGGAGAGCAGCAGTAGGGTTGAGTTACGATGACTAGTGTTATGAGGCTAACAGGAATAGGCAATAAGCAATTTTAGGTCTGTTTGATGTAAGCAAATGGAGTTAGTAATGATTATTTCCCATAGAGACAGCGTCAAGTATGTGAAAAATCAGTTAATATATGGGTCCAAGTGTGTGTGTACCATAATGAGAACTCTATAATTGATCATGTGACAAATAATGCTACAGTGAAGGAGCGTGCCCCCATTCCCCTTCTCTCTGTTACAAATTTATTTAGAGTACAAGATCATGACTTAAAAACTAAATTGCTGAAATGGAATAAATATTAGTTATATTGCAACTATTAGAAGTAATTAACATTACACATTCGTAATTTTAATATATCAATAATACAGTTAAAGTCAATGAATACAGAATAAATAAAAGTGTTTATTAAATGTTTTTATGCCCAGTAGACATGTAGATCCTAAAACCTCAGATAAAATTCAGCTGTAGCTGTCACTTGCAGCTACAACAGAGGTACACTTCAATCAAGAAAACCAGAGAATACCACAGATAAAAGCTTTGCTTTATGTCCTGGAGCAATGATCTTCTCGGCAACACTCTCTTAGGAAACCATTCTTTATTCACCTTCAAGATGGTGGAGACTGAGAGTACTTAAGGAAAGTGGCTAGATTCAAGAGGAAGATAAAAAGCTTCCTCTGTCTTGCAGTAATGAATGATAAGCCATGTGCCTAAAACAGGATTCCTTGTAAGATTTGACTATACTAAACATAGACAGTATAAACAAGTCAGAGAATACATAGCATATAGGTATGATCTATCTACTATCTATTATCCATCTATCTAGCTACCTATCTATTATCTACATTATCTATCTATTATCTATATATGGGGGTGCCAAAAAACTTTATACACATTTTAAGAGATGTTATCTATGTATTTTTTTGAAGTTGAACTGAATTACGGTAGCAATGTGTAGTAGTACATTTGCTCAAAAGATGGCATTAATCAAATGAATGCTAGATGTGACAGGCAGGATAGTAAAAAAACAAAAAAATGACAGAAGCACGGTTGTCATTTGAGGAGCACAAGACCATTTTAAAGTGGTATTTGAAATTTCAGAACATGTTTGAGTTTCCCCCACGTTCTCTGGACTTAACACCCCTTGACTTCTACCTATGGGGGACCTTAAAGGACGTGGTGTGCCTTAGAAAACCGGCTACGCTGACGGTACTTTGGGAAGAAGCTGAAACGGCATACGGGATACAAGTGGGCACTTTGGTCAGTGCTGCTCAAGCAGCAGTTCGCTGTAATGAGAAATATCTGGGCTCTGGTGGTAACCACTTTGAGCACCTCTTGTAATTGCAGAAGTCAAACATGACTTGTATTCATCTTTGTTATCAGTATATATTGAGTATTACAATTTTAATAGTTTTTTCCATTCTTAAAATGTGTATACATATTTTTGGCACCCTCTGTATGTACCTAGCTTAGTACAAGTGTGTGTGCACGCACCCAGACTTATGTGTGTGCCAATATTAATTAAGTTCTCAAATGTGCTTGCTTGTCCAAAGCCTTTACATGTTTTAAAGCATAGCACAGAGGTTAAAAGGGCTGGCTGTAGTGCTTGACTGCCCATATTTAATTCCTAATTTCACTTTGCTGGTTTTAAGTCTTTAGGCAATAACCTCTCTGGGCAAATGGAGAAAATCATTTGTATTTCAGAGGTTTGTTGTGAGAATGTTTTAAAGATTATATACTTACATTAAATAGTATGTACTTTCTTAGTTACTTAACAGGCATTCTTTATAATCCTCAAAATGCTCTGAACATTATGTATTGCTTTCTCTTCTTTGATGTGGAAGGGGTTAGTAAAGTGCAATAATATAATATTTTACAGTGATTTACATACATTAAATATAGTAGCTATTTGTAAAACATAAATATATGATTGAAATCTTCATTTTCTCTTTATAGGATTTCAGATTAAGACAAAAATTATTTCCATTAGGAGAATCAGAGATGCCTCCTCAGACAGAGAAGTAGTTATGCTGAATGCTGAAGGAGCAGGATTTTACCATGTGGATATAAGTTTACTCAAGCTTAATATTGACAGTAAGTTCTGGATTCATATGTGGGTCTCTGTATTCCACACAGCAGCTACTACTGCACCATGTGCATTTTAGCTGCTCAATAGTGAATGAATGAATGAATGAATGGAAAATAAATCTATTTCCTGATGCAATTCATTAAAACAACACAAAACAAAACAAACGAACAAAAAAACATGTATCCTTCCAGGGCAGAGACTATAACTGATATTCAGTTCTCAGTACCTAAGCTAGTGGTGGGCACATACGTAGTTTCTCATACACGTTTATGCAAAATTGCCGTTAGTCACTGTCCTCCTTCAGAAACCTAATCGCTAAAACACATGGCAATCACATCAGGGATCCAATGTCATTTATAGGACATCCTTTCTTCTTGAGGCTTCTGGTTGTTTCTCCATACTAATAGCATGATGAAAAAATACTCCCCTCCTAAAAATTAGTTAAATTCAAGATGATAGGTTGGGCTACACAGCATACTGTGAAATTTCTGCTTTGGAAAATGACTACATTCTAACTAAAAGTATAACTGATCTTTATTATAGATGTATTGTTGAGTAAGTATCTAAAGGATGCAATTAGTAAATATGAGAAGCCATGTGATAAAGGAGGCTCTGGTTCATCCCTGCTGCGCCCATTATTTCCTAGCACTTCTACATTTTCAGTGCCCACATCAGGCATATTTCTCCCTTCCTCTTTTCAACCGCTGTCACCTGGTGAGACAGTAACAAAGGACTTCTCACCTTCCAGGGCAGGGGAACACTTTTCCCTGAAAAAAACATGTTATGTATGTACAAATATGGCCTTTCCTTATGTAAATGTTAACAATTAAGAAAATACCTATATATTTACATAGCATTTTAATTTTAATAAATTTATATCCTTGTGACCACATACATCCATAATAAAGATCATTACATAGATTAGCATAGTTTAGTTAGCATGTAGCTAACTACATCTAAGCTTCACAATACATTGTATAGTCCAACCTACCATTTGTAATTTAACTACAAGCCACATGTAATTTTTTTCAAACCACACATTGTTGCTCACTACAATTGTAGCTCCTTTCACAATCTAGACAGCTGTTACATGATGTTCAATATACTTCTGATCCTTTACAAATCTTAGAGCGAACTGGTGATAGTATTGACAGTTTTTATTATAGTTTTCCTACTACTCAATAATCTTATTTCACCTGAACTATTTCCCCAGTAGTGTCATAAACGCTTTGATTTATATCAAGGATCCTTCCAGGCCTCTTAGAAAAAAGACATTATGTTTGTAGCATCACCATATGCTGTGCAGATTATCTTTCCAAATTTTGAAACACCTGTTATGTGTTTATCTTAATGTCAATGAAGCCCTCTTAGGAAGGGTAACAACAAAAATACTGACTTATACTTATTAGTCATGGATTTTTAAAACTCTTCAGCAAATTTCAAATCTGAAAAAGCTGTATAGTTTATGACTTACTTGCAGGCAATTTCAGAAGTAATATAATAGTAATATGGATATATAGATTTTTACCTGGTTTCTAATAAAGATGTAAAAGAGAAACAAAGTCAAATAGGTTAAGCCATAAATAAAATAGGTTATTTATTATGATACAATTCCTAGATTTATGAGATATGCTGATTATGAAAAAATAATGTTTGTATAAATATGTAAACCTACTTAAGGGCATTTGGACTAAGATTTTAAAATATTTTACTTTATACAATGTTACATTGTTTAAAAAATTTGTAATGAGTCACTCTAACATGTAGTTTAAAAACATGAGAAGACTCTAATTTTGTTGGCAATTAAAATCACATTACCCTGTCTAATTTTTATTTTTTCACTTTGGTCATCTGAATTGACCAGGTAAAAATAAACCCATGATACTCCTATATTCTCTCTTCCTCTTCCTCAAAAATTCCAAAAGTTTTACAAAGGATCTAGTTAATGGTCTTTAATAGGATGTCCACAATGAAATATACTTCTGAGTAGCTGGTGGTTCACAAAGTTAACATGACAAAGGGTCAGGTCTGGTTAAAGAAATGAAGAGTGACAGTATAAGTGCTGAGAGACTTAAATTAAAACAAGAGTAGAAGGAAATACTTGGCCTTAAAATTGTAAGATAACAGTCATGAATAACAGAATTTAGAAACAAATTTATCCAAATCCTAGCTATCTAGATATTATAACAATCGAAATAATTCAACTCAAAATTATTTACTAAAAAGCTACTATATTCTAAGTTCTGTGCTGGAGAAAGGTGGGGATTTACTAAAACCTTCTTGGAAGATGGTGACTTAGAATATACTGGACTTACTTCATGTAAAAGAAATTTTGTCTAGGTTTGTCTGTTTGTATTGTTTAGTTAATTTGTAAGTGCAACATTGATTGGAATATTTTAGGTGCTGAAAGAAGAGATTGGGAGAGCAATACCCAGATCAGAATTGTCTTCCTTTTGGAAGTTTTCATTTTTATTTGTGGGACCTATATACATTTATCTAAAAGTTTTCCTCCATAAAAATGCTGCCGCACCTGCTTTTACCTAAAGTAAAAAGTAAACACCCCACACACATCTAATTTAAAGTTTAAATATTAATTCCTTTTACTTACCTTAGTTTATGTTGAGAAACCCAAGTCAAAGAACAAAACTTTCAGCACTCCTCTTGTAAGTGCTTTACACAATCCTGGTGATTTTTTAAAAACTCCATCTGATCTGATCATGGCATCCTCCTGCTGGGGGGAGAATTCTGGCAGAAAGGATCTTTGAGCCTGGCTCCTGCCAATTCCATCACTATAACTCCAATTGCAACACCTGCCCACTCTAGGCTTCTGCAATTCCATGAGTAGGTCAAGTCATTTTTCAACCTTTCAATGCTCCTCCCCTACCTGAAGAGACACTCTTCAAGCTCGCGTCAGGATGCAGCTCAGGTGTCTCCCAGAATACCCTGTGCATTCTTTTATCAAAGCAATTGCCACACTGCACTGCGACAGCTGACTGACTCTTCTGCTCTCCCTTCTATTTCCTCCTCTAGTGAGAGAATGGTTGGGTTCCTTTGTCTTTGGTGTCAGTCTGCTTGGCAACAGATTAATTTGAAATTGGATGAAAAAGACAGCCAGAATTTTGAGAATACTCCAGCTGTTGCTTTTAATGTTTGGGGAAAATGGTTTTTTTCTCTTTTTTCTTTAATCATTGCTCTTCAAACTTCGGTAGATAATACACACGTATAACAAAAAAGTGTATATTTGGTTTACTTTATTTAATCGATACTTCTGTAGGGGTTACTCTATGTAGTACTATTGCATGTGTTTTATAAATAATAACTCATTTAAGTTTTATAATTACTCAATGAGGTAGAATGTATAAATATTCACTTTATATCTTTATAAAAAACCTGATGAAGTAGATACTGTTGTTATTCTCATTTTAAAGATAAAGATACTAAGGCACAAAATTTCCTTCTCTGAAGGAAATATTTTATTGCCTATTTCTGTGATCCTAGTGATCACAGAGGCAAATGAAAACCTCCAAAGGATCTGTGATTCCTAGTTTTCTCCTCTATTTCATTAGAAAAATCCAACAGTGTATGGTGATGTCAGAGCCTGCCTCACAGTTTGTGAGAGCCAAATTCAGGACTCATCTAAATCTGACTTTCTTCAATGTCCAGCCTACGAGTATCATCATTTCATTTCTGCAGTAGTTCTCATAACACTATCCAGTAGCCCCAGATAATTTGAGAAAGTTTTCTGATAAAATATATAAAAACCATGCATGTTATATTCATCATTATGCAATATATTCCATAGATGGCTGACTTAAAGCAAGCTCACAAAACTTCTCATTTACTTTATGAGATGCTCAGCAATAGTGCCTACATATCATGTTATTCTTTACAAAGCATTTTCTTGTACTAAATAACCTATAGGTAATTCTGTAGAAATCGTTAAGATCAATCTTTCCAGTAGAAATGTGAGATCGACAAAATAAAAGCAATTAGAAACAACAGGAGGTCTGATAATTAAGTTTAAGAACTTGCCACCATGCACTTACATTGGCAGCACTGTACAAACAACTCAGTAAGGTTTTATAACCTGTTATCTCTGTGTCTCACAGCTGTGTTTGTGTCACATGTGGTGGTGACTTGCTGAGTGGCGTTCATTATTGTTGTTGCGTGTATTTGTCTGAGGTCTTGAGAATGTCAGAACTTGAATTAGAGCAATAAACAAACATTAAATTTCTTGTTAAACTTGGCAAGAGTGGAAGTGAAATCAGGGACATGTTAGTCGAAGTTTATAGGGATAATGCCATGAAGAAAACGGCAGTGTACAAATGGATGAAATGTTTTTCTGAGGAGAGAGAGTGTCACTGATGAAGTTAGGGCAGCCAGTAACAAGCAGAACTGAGAAAAACATTACAAAAATTCATCGAACTGTGCGTCAAAATCGTCAGCTCACTTTGAGAAGCATAGCAGACCAAGTAAACGTTGATAGAGAAAGTTAGGAAAATCTTAACTGAAAATCTTGGCATGAGAAATATGTGTGCAAAAAATGGTCCTGAAGGAGCTCACTGATAAACAAAAGCAAAGGAGAGTCGAAGTTTGGCAAGACCTTTTGGAGAGGCAAGACAAGGTTTGGGGCCATGCTATCACTGGTGATGAAACATGGGTGTACCAATATAACCATGGGACAAAGCATTAAATTGCACAATGAAAGTCAGCCAATTCTCCACGACCAAAAATGTTTCGTCAGTCCACATTAAGATCAAACCAAGTTGCTAACCGTTTCTGATATCAGAGGGTTGTTCATTATGAATTTGTATCAACTGGACACTCAACCAAGTTTACTATTTAGAAGTGCTGAAAAGGCTGTGTGAAAAATTTAGACAAGAATGACCTGCACTTTTTAGCCAACAGCTCATGGCTCTTGCATCACCACAATGCACCAGCTGACTCAGCACTGTCCTTGAGGGAGTTTTTAGCCAGTAAACAAGTAACTATCGGAACACCCTCCCTACTCATCAGATCTGGCCCCCAGGGATTTTTTTCTTTACCCAAAGATAAAGGAAATATTGAAAGGAAGACATTTTGATAACATTGAGGATATCAAGTGTCATATAACAACAGCTCTGATGGCCATTCCAAAAAAATTTCCAAAATTGCTTTGAAGGGTGGACTAGGTTCTGGTATCAGCGTATAGCTTCCCAAGGGGAGTACTTCAGAGGTGACCATAGTAAAATTCAGCAATGAAGTATGCAGCACTTTTTCTAGGGTGAATTCGTGAAATAAATTGTCCGACCTTGTATATCAAAATACCACAGATATGAGTCATAATAGCTCAAGTAAAAGTATATTCCACATAGAGAATCATGACCAGACCTAAAATGTCATGAAGTAACATTTGAGGCATTATATATTGTGGCAAAAACGTAGTTAAGCCCCAAATTTTCCTAGTAAAACTATTGTGCAGACCACCATCACTTACTTCTCATTAGGCTTTGTACAAGGTGACTTACACAGTATTTCAGTCCTCACAAATTTAATGCAGAAGGATCAATGCTGACATTGCACATGAAGAATATGTAGAAATTTCAGGAAATCAATGAACATGGGAGAAAAATAGATAAGAATATAAATGTTTAATTTTTTCAATTTAACTCATATCCTAAGGTGGACCAAAGTTTTAGGCAATAACATTGCTTGGAAAATGAAGTAAAGTGATGACAGTTTGATCATTATCAGAAGATTTGTGAAAAAAAATAGTGTAGATGCCAAAGGATACAATGTTCAGCTACAACATCTTAAACACAGTCATCAAAATTAGCTGCCTACTGTTTAATATGACATAAAATATAAAAACGAATGAATAAGCTAAGGGCAAATGTAACATATATTTTTGTAAAAATGAAAAATTCCATCAACTAAGCTTTTAAAGAAATGTATTATAACACTGACAAAGTTGTTAAAATTTGTCACATTTACCATTAAAGTTAAGAAAGCTGAATGGAGAATCTGAGTGAAGGTAATAAGAAGTGTCCATGTCCTACTGAATCTTCACATATTATTTTCTTTGTTCTTTCATTCTTTCCATTCTTCACTCCTTCTTCAATCAACAAATACCTATACAGCACTTGTTATTTGCTGGGTATTTTGCTAGGTGCTGGAGATAACAAGATGGGTAAGATGTAGATTCTGGGAAACTCATAATGACAAAGTCAGATAACTGAATACTCGCACACATGCTCGGGGAATGGAGAGGAGAGAGATGGACAGGTTTGCCCTCAGTTTAGAGGCACCCTCATCTCTTTACAACTCTATCTTCAGTGCACAATAGAATACCAAAGACACAATGAATACATTTGTTTCTTCAAGGTGCATATGTGTGTATTTGTGTGTGTGTTCTACACACAGAACAACTAGTACAGGGTTTGAAGAAGATAGTGAATGGGAGGGATTGGAAGTATTTATTACTACTATCTCCTGCAGGCGGCATAGAGCTCTCTGCTCAACTATTTTCAATTCACCTCTGCTGCAAACAGATCACCTCTTTTGTCATCTACTCTCTCCTCTTTTACCCATGTACCTTCCATTAGGTACCCATTACAACACAATGCTGGAAGAAACAATATAGTTCAATGAATTCTGGATTTAAATCCAGCTCTATCACTTATTAGCTTTTTGATCTTGGAAATGTTATTTAAATTTTTTGTATCCCAGCTTCCTCATTTAACTTCCTAATTATAAGCAGACACCACAACATTACAGGGAGGATTAAATAAATATAACGTTTAGTGCCTGCCATATAGAAAGTGCTCAATAATGTAAATCATTGTTGTAAATCATTTGTGTTATTATCTAGTAACAATGGAGAATACAATGGAATAAATGAGCACTGTTTCCAACAGCTACTAGAAGCACAGTGTTATGGTACAACTGTAAAATAATGTCTACCACATAGATTAACGTGAAAATTAAATGAGATAATTATGAAGCGCACCAAGAACAATGCCATGCACATAGTAGCTACTCAGTAAATGATAATCAGAAAAATATTTTGAAAGTTAATCTTTCAATCCAATCCAAGGAGTTTGTAGAATACAAAAGTGAAGTTATAGCATTTTGAATAAAAATAAAATGTATAACCATAAGAGATCACAAGGAATAAAATAGGTAAGATGCACATGCCATGTGCCTCCATAAGGTCTACAATGAAAGCAGCAGCCACACCATCGCTGCACAGAAGCCGATCTCCAGTGACCCCACCATCATGAGGGATGCTGAGTCACACTGAGGAGTGACCTGGCAATCGTTATGTCTTTTCACCGAATGACCTGATCTTCAGTTCATTATTAATAGTTTTTATGTGACTACTTCAGCAGCAGATTTTGTATTTGGACAGTTAGTGTAGGCAAATGAATGACCAGAGCTACCGCAGCCCAGTGTGATGGGAGGAGGCCAGGGGGCAAACGAATCTCCCTCCGTCAAGGGAAGCTCTCTGACAAAGGTTTACATTTTTTGCCTCCTTTGTTTCACATGTAAAATAGATATTTTTCCAATTATGAATGGATGATAAGACATCCAAATTTTCTACTTTAAGAAAACAGAAAGGGAAAGAAGAGAAACTTACTTTAAAAATAATTTTATTTGTTCGCTTTTTTTTGAGGGGGGTTTGGTTCCCTGAGCGGGGATCGAACCCAGGCCCCAGTGGTGAGTGAGAGTGCCGAAGCCCAGCCACTACACCATCAGGGAACCTTAAAAATAATTTTAGAGACTACATTTTAGTTATGTAACTACCTTTCCATTCACGTTGTAAAACATCCTACCTGCTCCCTTCTACATATTTTGTTTTTTAAGGTGAACTTTTCAGCATAATCCCACTGAGAGGAAAGTACTTTGCAAGCTAGGAAGATGTTAACGTGTTTTCCCGGAGCAGCGTGCCCGAGTCCTTTCTTATGGAAGACGTGTTGTTAAAGTTCTATATATAAGGCGATGGTACAATATCGATTGGGGGAATGCTGACACAAATGCAGCATTTTTAGTTAAACATACTATATTTTTCCCACTTTCTTGCCTTTTCTCTTGCTTTTCTCTCAGTACAATGTGTGTGACTAATCACTCATACTCCTCATCTAACGTTCCTTCAGGATGCAGGACAGGTATCTCTTGAGAAGCCTTCCACAAGTATCTCCTCTCCCCCACCGTAAAGGTTGTTCATTTACTTCCTCATAGCCTGCATTTTTGCACTATACTATAATTATTTTTAAACTAACTGTATCTCCAAATAGCTGACAGGTCCCAGGAGGACATTCATTCCTTCAACAAACATTTGTTGAGTGCCTGGGGTAGAAGGCCATGGGAAAATGATGGCTAGGAAAACAGACACAGATACATTCCTTCTATAGTTCAGGGTTAAGCAAAGAAAAAAAGAAAAGATTTCATTGTAGATGAAGATAAATTATGACAGTGTAGAGAAGGGAGATCAGGGGATCAGGAAAGTCTTCTCGCCATCTCAAAGATGAGCAGGAGTCACCTAGAGTGAGGAGGGGAGGAGGCAGAGGACACGAATGTGCACCTGCAAGGAGACGCCAGGAGGCTCAGCAGGCTGAGACTCTGAAGGAAGCCCACGGGCCCTGAGCAGGAAGCGGGGGCGAGGGGCTGCAAAGGGGCGGGGGAGTGCTGATTTTGTTTGCTACTTCCAGCAGCTAGCCATACCAGGTGCTCAACAAATCTTCACTGAATAAATAAATGAATAATAATAATGATGGAGAGAGCACTATGCACTTGCCTGAATATTGAAGGTTTGTATTATTCCTATCTTGGGAAAATTAAAATTTTTACAAGGTAATTTACTTCCCATTACTACAAATAGGAATATTTTTGCCTTGTTAAGACTTTCCCCTTTTTATATATTTAAAAGTAATTTAGAGAGCTGCAATTCAGTATTAAATACAGTGTATAAAGTATTTATGATGCTGCTAACTTGAAAAACAGGCATCTTGCATACATCTGCTTCCACAGGAAACATTTATAATATTTAAAAAGTTTCACTGTGGATACCAAAGGGATGTAAATTGTATTATCTCTTTAGGAAAAAAATGTTTATCATTTTCCACATAGCTTTACCAAGTGAGTGCCCAAAAAAGCAGTTTGGGCACTAACCATTTCTTCTGTTTGCACTACTGCATTCCCATAATACACCCTGCCTGAGGGAAAGGAACACCTGCCCCTGACTGATGATCTCATCTAAGACGTCCCCATCACAAAATGATTTAGGCATGAGGCAGAGATAACTAAAAATAGTCTCAGGAAGACAAATTTGGGAATCTAAATCCTCATTGCCCCTCGACATTGAAAGAACACTGGGCAAAGAGGGCTTTCTGGCTCCTATCCTATTATCAACAAATTAAATGACCCCGATAAAACCACTTAACTGATTAGGCCTCGGTTTTATCATCTTTTAGAGATGGGTGCATGATCAGGTGGTCTCTAAGGTGTCTTGCAAAGTGCCATGATCCGGTATCCTCGTCACGTGTTTCTCAAATGTTATGAGATCATAAGAGTAAAAGTCTTAAAAAATAAGAAGAAGAACCACATTCTTTTTTCAGTTTTTGGGAAAGTTGACAGAGAATTACCAAAATTTATAACTCTGAATATATTCTTTAAAATGAGAGATAATTCCTTCATAAATGGATCACAGTTTGAACCTAATAGTGAGACCTATCCTAAAATTTCATTAGCAGTGTGGCAATCCTTATTTTAAAAGGAATGTAAAGAATTTGAAAGAACTCCAACCCACAGCAATAACAATGGTAAAATATTTGACAACCCTGACCTGGTCTAAAATGTTCAGCTACATTAAGTGATAAGGATATAGAATGTTTCCAATTTCTCTACTGTGTATTTCCTGGCAGTTTGACTTAATTTGGGATTAAGTCCTTAAAAAAGCCATGTTTTCCAGCCCCTAGAGCTGTTCTTTTAATTATTATTTTTCCTAGTAAATTATTTTTTTATGTATTAAATTTATTGTGGGGACATTGGTTATTATAAATTAGTATAAAAATATACACTTGAAATCTACATAATCTATAATAACCAATGTCCCCACAATAAATTTAATACATAAAAAAATAATTTACTAGGAAAAATAATAATTAAAAGAACAGCTCTAGGGGCTGGAAAATATGGGTTAATATCTTGTCACTGGTACTTGGAGGCTGTGGAGCTTGGGTAAGCCACCTAATCTTTCTATGTCTAGATTCAGGAGAATTAAATAGTGCTTGTGAAAAGCTAGAACATAGCAGCTATTCAAAACACAATTACTTAATTCACCTTTACATTCTGTTTGCTGATATTCAGACCTACCCCACCAACACCTCACCTGTAGCTGGGGCTGTCTTCTGGCTTGTGTTTTGCTTACTTCCTGCCTTGGCTATAAGCCAGCATTACTAAATCCTACAAACATTTCACTAACTTCCAAAGACCCGAAAACTCCAAATCATCTGTTGACTACACATTAGGTCAGATTTTTTATTCCTATTGTCCTTTCTCCCTGTTTCTAGTCTACACTTGTTAAAATTGCTATTATACAATCCTAGCTTTTCAGTCTTAACTGACTATTTAGTTTTCAATATTATGCTTATGTACCCTTAAGTAATTCAAAAAATTTATCCGTATGGCTTCTAACCACCATTCTCTTTCCCTCCTAGCCATCAAGTTCTGTAATAGTGGAAAATAGCTTTCATTGAAACTAATATTCGTATCTAAGAAGACAAGCAAAGAAGTATAGTTTTGTTTACTATCATATAGAAACCACCACACACTAATATTTTTAAAAAACTGATTTGTTTTAGATGAATATTTGTGAGACAGAAATTTTGTCATTGCCACCTGCTATAATCTTTTACATATATACAGTCACATTTCTAAAATAGGATGTTACTAAGAAAAGACATGCCTCTAATTTGATTAATCTGTTTTAGACACAACTACGTACTTATTTATTAGTCATTTTCTAAGTACTTACCATGAAACAAAAACCATAGTAAGCACCAGGGTTTCAAAGATGAACGCAATGTGATCCATAACTTATTATCATATTGTTAAGTATCAGATATTTAAACACTCAACCATAGATATACAGGATGAGAAAATTAAAAGAATGGGTAAAATACTCTACAAGCATAAAAAAGAAAATGATAACTTCATAATAAGAAGTTTTCTATGGAAAGTGACTTTTGATCTAGGACTTAAAAAACAATGACTGACAAAAAAGAACAGAACGGGGTATTCAGGTGGAGGAAGCAGAATGAGCAAAGTTATGGCGCAAAAAATGCACATAATGTACTCAGGGGAAATCTCTGTCCTTCAGGAGAGTCAGAATAACAGGTACTTGACAAAGGGCAGCTAGAAAAAGAAAAAAAAAAGCCCAGAAATTTAGTTTGGATTAGAAATAAATTTTACTAGTTCTCTAATTTTGGCTAACATGACATTGCAAAAAAATTTTTTCATTGTTAAATTTACTGGGGTGACATTGGTTAGTAAAAATTACATAGATTCCAGGTATACAATTCTACAGCCTTATATTCCACATATGAGTGACATTTTACAAGGCCAACATTATCCTAATACCAAAGGCTAGTAGGGATAACACACACAAAAAAAAACTATATACCAGTATCTCTGATGAACACAGATACAAAAATCCTAAACAAAATATCAGCAAATAGAATACAACAATGCATTAAAAAGGTTATACATCACAATCAAGTGAAATCAATAAAGACAATATGGTACGACATTGTAAATTTTGATTTGAAGCTCATTTTTGTTTCAAACATACAGAGTCATACCCTATTCACACACACGTGCACACACACATGCACTCCACATATATGGGGTGCCAAAATATGTACACACATTTAAAGTAGTGTTATCCATGTACTACTTTTCAAAGTTGAATTGAATTACAGTAGCAATGTGTAGTATGACATTCATTCAAAAGATGGCTTTAATCAAATGAATGCTAGTGTCACCATGCCACAGGCAGGACAGTCAAAGAAAATGGCAGAAGCATAGTTATCATTAGAGGAGCGCAAGACCATTTTGAAGTTGTATTTGAAATTCCAGAACATTGTTTGAGTTTCTGCCACATTCTCCTGACTTAACATCCCTTGACTTCTACCTATGGGGGTACCTTTAAGAATGTGGTGTACCACAGAAAACCAGCTACACTGATGGTACTTCGGGAAGAAATTAAAATAGCATGTGCATCAATACAAGTGGACACTTTGGTCAACGTTGCTCAAGCAGTAGTTTGCCATAATCGTAAGTATCTGGACACTGATAGTAACCACTTTGACCACAGAGTATCAAGCAGAACTGAAGCACCAGGCCAGATAAGCTCCACGTTCTGAGCAAACATAGATACCCCAGAATCAACTCCTTTATATAACTGCCCCACTTTATAAAAGTGCCCCACCTGAGATGGTCAGCTAGGATAAGAATTCTTGCTTAAAATCATGGGCTGGTGGGTGGGACTACCTTTCTCACATAAGGTGCTAGGAAAACACTGAGAGTTGTCCTAATTTAGATAAAGACATACAAGGGCTGTCCAGAAAGTATCCAGCCTTGTAATATTAAAAACAGAGGCATTTATGGCTGCATATTTTCCTGACAGCCCTTGTATATAGCTGTATGCCAAAGAGAGACAGAAAGAAGACAACAAAGACTTGAATCTAAGACATGGGTCAAGCCAAGACATCACTTTGGTTTCCACAGATACATCAACACAATACTAACATGGGATTACTCCCAGAGCCACTAACATGAGACATGATTCCGTATCAAGCCCACTGAGGCAACCACGGAATTACTAGATGAGAAGGATAGAGTTCATCAAGAAAAAAACAAGTACAATAATCACTCAAGTTTCATAAATACACAATATTTCTAAAAACAGAAAAGGAAAAACATTAAAAGACCTTCAGGATTCAGGAGCTGAATTTATTACAAAGTGAAAATTCTAAAGTAATCTGACAACTCTTTAAGATTATGTTTATAATTCTTATAAAATAAAATAAATGAGTGAATACCATCCCCTTAAAACAAAAGAGTAATACATGAAACAAAAACAAGCAAAATGAAAGAGAAATAGTTATAGGATATTAAACCAAACAGAAATTCTGGAAATAGAAAACTCTGCCACAGAAATGAAAATATAATAGATGAGATACATTCTAGAGAAGACACACTCAGAAACTTCGTGAATTGTAATAAGGTACTCAGGAATTCACATAAAATAAAGCACAGAGCAACAAAGATTAACAAGTTTATATTCTGGAATAAGGAATTTAGATATCGTGGCATAAAGGATAGTGTACAGTCATCACAGGGGATTCTCAGAACTAAATTCTGGTGGTAGCGTGAAGAATGAACAACAGGTTACTGTCATATTCCTGCCAAGGTATGATGAGGTCATGAACAAAGGTGGTAGAAAATACGGAAAGAGAGTCACTCTCCCCCAGCTGTTCTCTGACTTCATTAAGTTAGTTTCCATATTTAAAAAGAACTTAGGTAAAAAACCATCTTCAGTTATTTGAATCCTCTCTTCTTTGGCCTCATTTCTCATGTATTCCTATCTTCATCCTTTCCTTCCAATCCACCTAGCTTAGAGCCTCATTATTATCTGCTGTCCAGAGTATCATTCCTTTAAAAAATGACTCTCTTTCTCTCTACATACATACATACATATATATATGTAATCTTTAATTGTTTTAAGCAAATCAGCCATACTGAATTTTCAACAACTGAAAATTCAAGTGCAGATTCCTGAAATGGTAACAGCAATAGTGCTATCTTAAAAGTCAAATGGATCTGGGTGCAAATCCTGCCTCTGTTTATTAACTATGTGACAAGTCACAATTTCTGTGAGACTCACTTTCTTTTTTTTTTTTTTTTTTTGTAGTATGTGGGTAGTTCCCTGGCCGGGAATCGAACCCAGGCTGCAGCGTTGACAGCACCAGTGATGAAGCCTTAAGCCACTGCACCACCAGGGAACTCCCAAGACTCACTTTCTTAATCTGTGTAAGTGAAATAAAAAGTCCCTATTACCTAGAGTTATTATGAGATACGAAGTAGATTCGGTATCTAGAGTCTAGTAAAATGTTTGTAACATAGTAAGTGCTCAATAAATATTATTTTTCTCATCCCCATTAACACCGAGCAAAACAAGCCATTTTCTAACTTTCCTGGCTAACCATAAAAGAAAAGACCAATGCCTTGGTTGTGCCTTACCTTTAGCTGATTCTGTTAAACTAATTTATTTACACAACTTTCTCCCCTACTACTCTATAAAATCCTTTCAGAGTAGTGCCCACTTTCATTCCTTTTGGGATCACTCTATATCTAGCACAGTGCCCAGCTAATAGCAGACGCTTAATAAATGTTAGATGAACGAGTTAACGTTGCTACAGTCATTTATTTTTATTCACTGACACTGCATACAACCAGTGCTTTTACAAACTGCATAGTACAGACTTCTAAAATTACCTTTACATTTCTCTTCCTCTTTTGTACCTCTATTATTCCACTGAGCTTTCTCCTTCCTGGCTAAAGCACAACCAATCTACCTCTTCCTCTGGTTTGCTTCACTATCTCCCTCAAAACTGACCTATCTCTTCTCTAAACTACTCAACCAAGAAAGGAAAGAGAAAGGATCTTAGCTATCATCTCCAATGATATATTCTGTTCTGTAACTTAGTTTCTCACACATAGTAGGGGCTCAAATTAGTTGAACTGACTCGAATAATCTTGCCTGTTCATTAAAAGGTTTTTGCACAGCAATAGAAAGAACCATAATAAAAGGTAATGTGCATTTTAAGTTATTATGATTTATTAATTTGGTTACTTTAATTTATCTCAGGGAACTTGAAATGAGGATTGAGAAATCCAAATAGGATATTAAGATTTTCAGTATTCATCTGAATATCTATTATGAATCTTATTTCTCTCTGAAAATGAAGCTTCTTACCAGCCTAATTAGCATGCATTTATTGTGTGTGAAAATATTCTTAATGGTTTTATTTTTTCTAGTCAGTTCTTAATTGTTTGTACTAATAGCTACTAAATATTTTATTAATTTAGAATAAACAGAAAGTAAAACATCATTATATTAGAAATATAATAAGAGAACATTGCTGAAAATCTGTAAGATAGAAAACATGAGAAATGGGGCAATGGAGAATAGCAAATTGGAAAGAAGAGGTAATAACATTGAGAAAGAAGGATAAAGTAACAAAAGCATAGAATAAAAAAAAGAATCGATGAAGGGATAAATATCAAATAAAAAGTAACAGTGAAACAAGAAGGAAGAGTACAGAAAGAAAAAGAAAAACTAGGAGAGAGGAGAAATTAGCATACAGAGAAGAGGGAAAATTTTAGATGCACACTTACATGTATGAAATTCTAGCATTACTTAAAGTATAGTGTAAAGTAAAACAATTCACCCTTCCCAAGACAGAATATTTTACTAGTATTTGGCCTAGTCCCAAACCAGGAATTCTTCCAAGACATGTTTAATTTATATTAAAACAATCTATTGTGGTTCAGCACAAAGGTGACATTACATACACATATGCATTATTTGTTTATGTTAATAATAGTGCATACTTATCAGCATTCATCATGCAGTTTCAAGACAAAGAATAAACTTTTATTTGCCTTACACAGCTGTCAAATTTTTTTATATTTTATTTTGAAAAAGGTAAATTAGTTTTATGCATAATTAACACATTTGAAAATAATTAAGAATCTCTAGGAATAAGACTGCTTTTCCTAAGAATAAATATTTATAGTACTTTACTTTGACTACATTGCTGACTTATAAATAGCTTCTCATAAATTGTGTAAGATTTATTTTACAGATTTATTACACAGTTCTTGTAGACTGAAAATTCTTTGAAAGCAGTATTAATTCTATCATGTTATGGCTCTCATTCTTTGCACAGTGCCCAAAAGTTTATATATTCAACAAATGATGTTGAATAAATCAATGAATCAATGAAATGTTATGACTTAAGTACACAAGAGCTGTTTTGAAAGTATCCAGCTATGTAATACGCAAAATAGAGGCAATTATGGCAGGATTTCTTCTGAACAGCCCTCATACTTTAATTTCTTTTTACTCTTTTGACACATTTGTATCTACTTCTTCCATTTAGCCTATCCATGACTACCAAGCTAATCTCATTTAAATATTTACTTCATAATGATATCCCTCATCCCACTATACTAAAATAACTCATCCTTTCTAAAACTTAGAAGTGTAAATACTTTAAAGCTTTCTACCACTCAGCCATAGATTTAAATATTATCTAACATATCATTCACTGATGAGATTCTTTGGTTTTTTATTTACCATTAAACTTGTGAGAGTCTTTACAGAGTTTGTGGGAAGAAAGTGCTTTTGCAGTTTAGGTTCCATTGATTATTTTATGTATGTCAGCAAAATGTTTTCAGAAATTTGTGTTTAATACATTTCTGTGGGCTACGACTACAGACAGGCCTTTGGACACCTCAGAGCCCATTACCCTAAGGCAGAACAGTGAGTGATTCAGGTGCAAGCTCAGTGGACACAGAAAGAGCTGTGAAGGACAAGCAGCTGTGGCATTCAACACAAGGTAGCCACCTGAGGAATTCCAAATGCCACCTCTACTCAGTAGCTCACACCTCTCAGGTGGGCTTGGGACATATCCATGAGAGGAGCTGGACAGCCTTACTCCCGAGGAGGTACTGACAATTGTTAGGAAAATTAATCAATCAACATATGCACATTTTTTAAAATCAATGACTAGGAGTGGTTTGCTATGTGACAGAAAACTAAGTAGAACTACTGCACCGTCACACCAAAAATGTCAATCCTGTGACACTGGCTCTACACTGAGATGGTGGGCAAAGGCTGGTAATTGTTACAAAAGCTGAAAAGATGAAAATTAAATTATTAGGCAAGGCTGGGGAAAGTGATGGAATTATTATGGGTTGCTGGAAAAAATGGTGACTTGTGTTACGTAGTCCCAAATGTAAAACTGTAGCCTGTGTAATTTAAAGCAAGATAATATGCCTCATGAATTTATGAACCTTGACAAGATGATTTTTCAGGTGATAACATTCAGAATATCCGTTGGTTTTACTTCACATAATAAGGTATGTTGATAAATGGAGACTCAAAAAGCACTTGTCCATTTGCAAACTAGGAACTATAGAGAAGCCCAAGGATAGTTACGTTGAAAAATAAAATTGTTTCTCATCTCTAGTCTTCCCAGCTGACAAAAGAATTTTAAAAGCAAAATTATGTCAAAGGGCTACAATCAGACAAACCCGTGGCTGTAAGACCCTTTTCTAAGAACTCTAAAAGAATCAAGGGGTGTCAAGTGGGAGAAGAAAACAGAAGAACAGGGGCTATTAGACATCTTTAAGGTGATAGATTATTTGAGAGACATTATAGACCTTTAATGAAATTATGAAAAATACCATGATTAAACTACTCATAACTGCAATTAATTATTTATTTGTATATCTTAACCCCCAACAACTCATTATTTTCCACCTGGTAGTGAAAATTATGGAAGAATTAACTTTCTAATCCCGATTATTTAAAATATTAATAATATTTCAAATTAAAATATACCATTATATTCTAATATTATGTATCTTCTTTTTTATTTACAATACACAAAAATGATTTAGCCATTAAAAAATGAATTTTCTCTTCCTTTGCGACTATGTATCTTTCCCTAAAAATAGTGACAGAGGTGTTCCAAATGCCCAAGTCGCCACTGTCTCCTCTCTTTGAATATCTATTGCACGTTCACTCACTAACATGCAATTTAGTGCTTAATTATTTGAAAACTCATGGTAGGGGATATTCTTAATATAGAAGTGCCAGAAGGGACTTTAGAGATTATCAAGTTCAATTTACAAATGAGAGAACAGAACCATAGAGACTTACTCAAGATTGCAAAGAATAAACCATAGAGACTCATTCAAGAACTGAGGCTAGGACACCGATCTCCCCATTTCTTTTCCAGTTTTATTTTTCTAGCCAAATAAGAAGGTATTTAAGGAAAGATCTGATACCCTCTACATCCTGGTAACCTCCTTCACACTCATAATACCGGTAGAGAGTGAAAATGCTTAAATGTTGATGTGTGATAGATATTGAACAAGACATGCTTTGTTTTTTTATTGCTGTTACTCTAACTTGGCTGCATGGTTACACAGCAATTATGTACCATATCAACATAATGTGATTAAAAAAAACCCCACATTATTCTTTTAAAGGAATGTCACATCAGAAAATACTTCTAAATAAATCAAATATTTTCTTTGATTTTAATAATTAACAAAATATCTCAAAGTTAAGTAAGCACACCAATAACATCATCTCATTTAATGTTTCAATGGCCTCATTTAGCAAGCGTTATTATTACCTCAAATTATTAATAAGAACAAAAATCTCAGAGGCAGAGTAACTGGCTCAATGTCTCCAAGCTAATGAGTGGGAAGACAGGAAATTAAACTTAGTCCATTTTATTAAAAAGGAGAAATTCTTTCTATCACATTCCACAGACTAATGCTGTTCAGTAAACCATGTCCAAAACCACCAAAATGAAAATTATAATTATTACACTTAACATTCAAAATAACCATAACCTAAAATATGTTCCTTAAAACATGTGAACTTGTCACTTCTCACTAACGTTGAGTCAATGACCTGACAGAAAGCGTTCCTTCTCACTGCTGTATCACTGTCTGTAGGCATAGATACAGTGATAATAAATAGATAATAAATCTATTTCCTAACAACCTGTGGAGTCAGCACTAGTAAAACTCAAAAGACTAGTATCTTTGATAAGTTTCCACATACTGTCTAAGAAATAGCTGCTCAGTTTTCCTCAAAAACACCTTAGGCACAGTGACTTCTTATGCACAGCTCAACAATGGCTAGGAAACCATTTGGTGCACCAAGCTCTCTCCCTATACTGATGGTTATCATTGAAACACACTGCCACCTTATGACAATTCTTTTTATATCTTCATTTTCACAAAACTCTGTTTTAAAAATAAATTCAGGAATATGGCCATAAAATTCAGAAATGATCTGATTTTTAAAAATTAAAGTACTACTTTTATTCAAACTAGCCTGAGAAAAAAAGCTATATTTAAGAAAATATTTTTAGAATTTTGAATAACATAATGATTTTGATGACATTGATATAAGCATTTTTAAATCCAAGAGGCCAGAATACAACTGATTCCATGCTGGCAGTGGACTCAAATTTTGAATCTATGTTCCAATTACAGTTTCAGAAGTTATATCCAAAGTATTTTTTCCTTATTGGATCTATAATATTGCATACATATACCCAAAAGATAATAAAAATTGCAATGGCTCAGGTTGGAAGGAAATATAAGGGAAAGAAATACTAAAACAAAGAAAAGACTGTATACCTGAAAAAAATCATTATCATGTAAAATTTAAAATAAGGCAAAATAAATACTGCTATAAAATGTTATTAGTGCTACTTCAAAATAAAGCAGCTATTTACATAGACTCTGCTTGTTGAATGTCCACAAATTTCTATTCTATCAGAAAACATGGAGCTTTTATCCAATAGCTGGTTTATTTTTCTCTATGGACCCAGTGATTCATGTTTTTAATGGGTTCGGTTTCCCTTTTTGGCATTAGCTGCTAAAGTACTTACAGAGGAATTTGAGGTCCATATTTACCAAGTACATAAGAAGTCACTGCATGTATTTTGTACTCTGCTATCACTCCTGGCTATATCTTATTTTTCTGCCTTATTTTCACTCTGGCCTGATAGTACCATTTACTTTCATTTTTATGTATAGACTTGGTACTGTGGAAAGAATATGGATTTTGGAAGCTGAATAACCCAAACCAGCTCTAACTTCTAGTAGCTTACAGGGTCCTGATTAATTTCTTTATCTCTAGGATAAACTATAGATTTGCCATTTATAAATTTGTGCCAAAACATCTTCCTCACACAATTATCCTAATGATTAGAAACAATTATTAGAGATACCTAATATTTATCAGGTGTCTCATATATAATGGCTACTTATATTACTCAATTTCCAAATTTTTTATTTCAATAAAGCTTCTGAAAACGTTTTATTTTATAATTACATTTAACAAAGTACTGTTCTCCCAAAAAAAGCAGTTTTGTAATCAGTGATGTCTTAGAATCTAAGAAAAACAGTATTAACTCACTGTGCTGTACTTCAATAACCACCTCACGCTATCTTTGAACTACACAGAATTATTAACAAAATTATTTCAATGAAATGCTCAGTTGAATTTCATGAATGGAGAAAAATGAGAAATTAAAATATTAATACTGTAGTTTAAAGACAAAGCTTGACAATTTACTAAAATTTTCCATTTTTGTGTAAAGTTTATGAGCAAATGAACAAAAACTTTTTAAAAATTTGTACACAATAACACATTGTTTACTTTAATTACTGATTCGCTGTTTCCCCAAAGTTTTAATCAACAGAGTTCTTCCATGTGGGTAACAATGGAGACATCTGTAAAAGTTAGTTTCACGTTTAACTCCTCTAGGCACAGCAGCACCTGGTGACACTGCAGGGGACAATTCATGGATACTTCTTGAACATACTACAACAGCTGTCAACTCAGAAGGAGGTATATTCTAACTTCTACCAAGCTAGTAGTACTCCACAAAACCCCATTCTGTCCCTTCCTTTAACTGAAAATAAGCCAGATGGAAACATGCAACTTGTCAAATTGTAAGTGAAGAATTACTATAAATTGTATTGCATGGATCTCTGCATGCTCAGCTTTAAATACTTGGTCGCTCAATTTGCAGAATAATTTCACTGCCATTTTTAAAAAAAACTAAAGCTGGTTGATGCTATTCCAGGTAGAGACAATAGCACATTTTAAAAGAATAAAATAAAGGTAATGACAATGAGAATATGATTATATCTTTAACATAACATCGCAATAAGGAAATAAAAGACATCATTCTAGTTTAATAACGTCCAGTATGACTATGACTGCAGCATGACTAGCCATCTCTCACAACAGTTAATGGTGCAATCTCCTCTAAGCACACAGCTACAGAAACCCAGAAAACAAGGTGTATTATTCATGACTTAGCAGTCCTAGCTGTGCTGCTAAGGCTAAAGCTCCACCTGTATCTCCATTATAGGCTTTTACTTCTATTCATCGTATGAAATTAGCATAATGATTTTAAATATGCTGTGGACAGATTTAATTATGAATGTATACAATAATCAGAAACCTGTATTTTTTTGTATTTTTGTTACCAAAAATTACTTACGATTTTAAGACAAGAGTTTTTCATAAAATTGGACATATATAAAGTTGTTAATATTGAGAGTTCAAGCTTTACTATATCTGAGGTACTACTGGGAATGTGTTAATTTGTTCATTCATTCTTGTACGCCTGCATGAAAACATTTGTTGTGTACCCACTATATAACATGTACCACACATTTTCATTTCCATGGAGTCATCCCTTCAACATCACTACACATTTGTTTTACAGTCGGAGTCTTGTTTAGAGCAGGAAATATACCTTACAAATCCTGAAAGAGAATGATTTGTATCAAAAACCTGAATGACACCACAAATGGTCTCCATTGGGTATGATATCCCAACTTCAGTGTGATAAAGATCTTTTGAGTCCCCATGAGCAATCCCTATGTTTCTCACAAAACTCAATGGTACAAACAATTTTTTAACAATTTTATAATGACAAATCATTTGTTTTTCTTGGAAATAAAGTCCAAAAATTATATAAATGGTTTTAGCAAGTCAATTCATTTTTCTATATCAGTAACATTAAATAACATTTTATTAATAATAATATACACTTTTCAAATGCTTATAATTTTACATTATTTTAATTCAACCACATTATTCATGAGAGAAAGGCATCTTTACACCCACACTACAAATGAGAAAGCTGAACCTCACCAAGGTCGAGAGAGCTGCCTAAAATCACATGGAGAGTACTACAATTCTAATTAATTCATGTTTGTGTCTAATCCAGCTCTCATTCCAGTCCCTTATACCTTGATAAAGCTTTTAGGCAGAAAAGTTAAATACTGAAAGATGTTCTTTTACATACAGTGTAAGGGAATTATTAAGTAGCTGAAAGACCAAATTTAAGTTGTTGAGGTTGGAAACTCAGCCACCTCTTCCTGCTTCCTCTCTTCCTCATCCTCTCACATTAATATTACAGGCACACAATTAAGGCCCTGAAAACAAAGGTCTACATAGGAGGCACTGTGCATACTGCCTGGTTTCTGTCAGTTACACAACTCACCACGAGAGAGACGCTCGCAACTCTACTACTGTAATCCTCACTTCTTTACAGGTCTTTTAAGTCACCTTTCTTCTTTTTCAAATTTTATTAAATCTATCGGGGTGACATTGGTTAGTAAAATTACAAAGGTTTGAAGTGCACGACTTCATAATACGTCATATATATTTCATTGGGTGCTCACCACCCAGAGTCAGTTCTTCCTCCATCACCGTATATTTGACCCCCTTAACCCTCTTCTACTACCACCCCTCACACTTACCTACCCTCTGGAAACCATTAAACTGTTGTCTGCGTCTATGAGGTTTTGTCTTGTTCATTTGTTGCTTTCAGTTTTAATCACACATATTTACATTTAAAATTTACAACAAATGCACAGAAAGTGAAAGTGATACAAAGACAACACAGGGGGTGGGGGGGAAAGGACCACTCAGAAACAGATCACAAAACACTTGATTAACAGGATTAATCAACTGTCTTAAATTAGGAGCAGGACTGACCCTACAGTAACATTATTATCCTCTTACTTTCTTTGTTAGTAATAGTAGTAGCGTTTCATGAGACATAGTCATGTTATCATTTAACCAACTTGATATGCAATATTCGCTTGCATTGGAATTCTCTTCCCAAGAGATTAAAAATGTTAAATATGAGAGGAATAGTATAAGCGAAACTAAAGACTTCTCAATCCCCAGTAATCATTATCTCCCAAGCAATCATGTTTCCTTAGGTATGAACCACACTTTTCCATTTCTTTTTTTATTACTCTTACTGTGCAAATAAAACCAAATACTCAGCTCTTCATACCAACGGTTGAAAGTACAAATCGTATTCAGTAACCAAGTATCCCTGGCAAAAAGCTCTAAGGGATATACGAAGTAGCTCTTCAGAGGAGAAGAACACACAGAACAAGAGACTATCCTTCAATATCTAAGTGTTTTAAGAAGAAAGTAAACTATGTACAAATTTACAAGACTAAACCACTGTCTTCAAGAAATGGCGTACACAATGTATTCTGGGTAATCCTCACTTAATCTAATAGCCTTTTAATTTGCTAAGAAAGACAAAAAACTGATGATATTTCCTATTATCCATAAGGGCACTGGGGAGGTACTTCTCCTCCCTTTGCTTCCCTTTCAGAACATCCTTTCTAACTACTTCTATGAAAACCATGTGAGGGATTTATGTTACTGACCTGGTTGCACTGAGGCATGTTATCCAAAGTGGCACTGTTATGAGACTGATTTTAGGACCATTTCCGTGAACTTCTTAATGGCGCCATTTTTTGTAGTGTTAAGTGCACACCAACAAAGGTAGCCAATACATAAAAATGTGTGCCCAAAGGGATTCTAACAAAAAGCAAAGGCTGGGAAAACAATCTTTGCGCTGATAACTTTTGTGTCAGGAAGTAACATACAGTAGTGTCCCCCTTCTCTGTGGGTGGACACGTTCCAAGGCCCCCAGTAGATGCCTGAAACTGCAGAGAGATATATACCCCTATACATACTGTCTTTTCCTAGCCATACACACCTTTGATAAAGTTTAATTTATAAATTAGGCACAGTGGGAGATTAACAACAATGACACTAATAAAATAGAAATTATAACAATATACTGTAATACTATTTAATTGTACCGTACCCACATTTCCCCTTGAAGAACAAACCGTATGGCTCCCCTGTGGCATATCCATTTGCCAGTATCACTACTCTGACACTCTGGGGCCATTTTAAGTAAAATCAGGGTGACCTGGTCACAAGCACGTGATGCACAACAGCTGCACTGATCATCGAGATGGCTACCAGCTGACTAACAGGTGGGGAGCCTTTGCACGCTGCAGGCGCTGCCGGGGAGGCCATCACGTCCTGGGAGGAGAGAACAGGCTCGTGAGAGTTCATCACACCACTCAGAGTGGCTCGGGCTCACAACTTACAACTTATAAACTGTTTATTTCTGGAACTTTCCATTGATATTTTCAGACCACGGTTGACCACAGGTACCCGAAATCATGGAAAGCAAAACACTGAATAAGGAGGTACTACTATATAACTGTGTTTGTAAGTAAGAAAGAAAAGAAGCTATTTGTAAAAGATAATATTTTATAATTTCATAGTGTTCTGACTTTAGTAAACACAAACACATTTATTAAATTTGTGTTGTTTAATGGGAATTGGATTTATACCCTATTCTTTAGTAAAACCATTAAATGAGAATATTAGTTAACTCCGACTTTAGTTTGTAGAAAGAAAATATATAGCAGCACAATAAAAAATACACTTGTCTTTCCAACAAGCTTCAAACACCATGAAGTCCATTAAATAATTTAATGAATATGCATATTTCATTGGTCATTTTGGTAACATTTACCATATTTTAAAAGGCTTTTACTGGAAATGAAAAACTCAAAATTTTTCTTTTTGGGTATGTACCATAGATAGAATACACATTTTCTCTATTAGCATCACATAAGCGGCTTGGATTATTGTTTTATGCTATGCATATTATTCAATTTGAATATATATTTAGAGTAGTATTTTACAAATGTTAGAAAGGAACTACTTATATACATATTTGCTATTCAAAGCTTTCATTTAGGCAATGAAACCCATTCGTCAAGTCTTTCATGCCATATGTTTTTATAGCAGTTCTCTACACACAAAAAGAACCTAAATATGCAGTGAGTTTCAAGCACACCAGACACCTCCATGTTTATTAATAGATCTTTATGCTAGTTGAAAAAGAAAGATGACCTTTCCCTATAGGTCACTGTCTCCTGACTGAAATAATGTGTGCCCAATTTAGACTTTAAAATTAGGTCAATATGTCTCAGCTAAATTTAAAAGTTTTTTAAAGACTCAACACTTCTCCAAAAATACTTAATTCAAAAAAATCATAAAAAATGGATAGCATTTCAATCTTATTACACTAAAAAAAAGTGCAAAGGCTATTTTTAAAATAGTATTACCTTCTCATTTTACAATATATTTACTAGTAGCCATTATTTTGCCAATGCTATCAAACTCGACGGCTGGTGCCTAAAAAAAATAAAATCAATGATATTTTTCAGGAAATACATACTTTTAAAAAATGTACAGATGAGAAAAAAAGGGTGGTATATGAAAATACGTACATTTTGACTGTAATGGGCCTTCATTTCGACACAAAAGACATCACCCTTGTAAATTATTTTTTTGATAAAGCATTAAGATAAAATGTGCCCAGTCCACTTCGAATTATTGTAATGTTCTCATTCAAAGCCACCATCTGTCAGAGATTATCTTATTTTATACCAAGGGAACATCCATTAAATATTCATCCCCCTGATCCTGGAAATGTGCTCACACAGGATCAGGACCATCCTCACCTTAGGAGATATCTGTATTAGTCATTTTATTAGTTCATCTCTGAATGAAACTTCAAATAGACACCTAAAGTTTACACCTAAAGAGTAACACTGAGGACTGTTATTCATTTACATATTCTGAGGCCAATGAGTTAATTTTTGCTGTCTTAGCAACAAGCAGTTACCAATTACTTTGTTTGATAGCAAAAATCTACAAAGGCAAAGTCTGATAATGTATAGCATATACCTACAAGAATTTGGGAGGCAATAGAAAGCTAATGCTAGCATAATTGCTGAGGGGAGAAATTGTGTAAATCGTTGTCTTTTTTGCATGAAAGTTCCTAACTTCTGGACGACTCAATCACAGCTTCATATTTTATGCTTTATTTCTTTGGCTTTGAGAAAAAAAGATATACAGGCCACTGTAAACTAAGAATAGTCCTTAAAATATTTATGTTGCCTTCTATTCTCCATACAACAGTAATGAGAAAAATTGAACGTTCTGTTCAATTACAGAAAAGACTACTAAAAATTTCAAGTCACATCACATGCTCACAAATAATACCTAAATTCAGGAAGAAAATAAAACCTCCCTGCTCATTTCACAGGTTTCCCAGTAGGATACTTCATACCAGCAGTGAAAATATGTGAAAGCATAACTTAATAAGCCATAATTGCATCTATATCTAAAGTGAAATGGAGTCAGTGAGAATGTCATCCTAAACAGTGAAATAGATCAAAATAACAACATTTTGGAAAGAAAAAAGGTTCAAGATGCTGTATCATAAATGCCGGTTTAAACTGTCACTTCATTTCTAATCTTCTTTTAGAATAGTAGCAGTCCATGGCAAAGTTCCCCTGCTAGTCTAGAATACATGGAGAAGGAGAAAGAGGGCTATTTACAAGCTTCAACTTACCCTTAGGCAGGGAAATAGCAAACATTTTAGAACGATTCTTGCAAAGACTGTAAGTCTAAGATACAAAGGCAAAATAATAATCCATATGCAATTTTTATGATGTCCTCTACTTTCAAAAGAAAGAAAAAGCTAAAGTCTTAGGGGAAATTTTGAACAAATAAAAGTTCAGTCGAGTAGACCTATGGTAATAACAATACTTTTAAAAATAGAATTAATAATTTCAAAATGTCCTTTTCTGAAAATAGAAGATATTTATGTAAGTGCTGAAATATAAGTATGTATTAACATTGATGTCATTATCAATCCATCTGCACAGAGCTCACTCTGCCATGGAGCAGTATTAGTCACTGACTGCACACATTTGAGAGACAAAGTTTAATAATAAGTCTTCCCCTAGGAAAATTATACCATAGTGGGGAGATACTCAATAACAGGTGGAAATAATAATTATAATACAGTGTTCCAAATACTTTATTCGTAATATGTGGTACATTTTTTTCAGAGGGTCCCAGTAATTTCTCCCATACCACGCTGCTTTTCCCATGAAGAGATGGAATCTGATTCCTCTCCCTTTGAATCTGAACTACTTTTGTGACTTCTGATAACCAGTAAAATGGTGGCACAAGTGCCACTGGACCAAATCTGACCCCAGGCGTGAAAAGGCCTGGCAGTTTTCACCTTTGCTCTCTTAGAATCCAACTGCTGTGCTGTAAGATGCTAATTTAGCCTCCTGAAGGACGAGAAGCCTTGTGGGAGAACACAGTGAGTGAGCCCATCCGGGCCGTTCCGGAGCCAGCTGGTCTCCCACGTACGTGACTGAAGCCATAGATGGAGCCAAGCAAGACTAGAAGCAGAGCTAGGCAGCTGGGTCCAGACAAGTGAACTGCAAGAAACAGCAACCTGCTGTTTTAGGCCACCAGTGTGGGGATGAGCTGTTATGTAGCAACAGATACCTGATATAAGGAAATAAAAAGTAATCATGGAATCTATTCTGCTTTTGCCAAGAATAATCAGCTATTAATAGTAAAGAACAAAAAGCCAACTCCCCTGAATCTTTATCCAAGACTGGGTGTAGAGCAAAAGCAAGGACACAGCTCTGTGTTCTGTGGCTGAATATGATTCACCTTAATCAACACAAGAGATGACCTACATTAATATCCTGGTTCAATAATAAATTCACAGTGAACTAGAATCAGGTAGAGGTTCATGTAACAGCCTCAATTTGAGATATTACAATTAATTTGCTAACTATTCAGTATTAAAATTTTGAAAGTGCTATCCATATATTACATTTCAGAAACCAATATTACTAGACCAGCTGAGCTAAGTCTCCCTCAGAAATGCTTTGTCTGAGACATGGTTTAGTGGATAAGCTTCTGACTGTATGGAGATAGTATCCATTATTAAACAGCATTTCATCCTTTTGTAGAACTGAATGATAAGGTGTTACTTACATTTTACTATTGATCACTGGGATAGAAAACGTATGTGGTAAATTCTAGCACTTTAATTTCTAGGAAAATAGTTTATGAATGTGAATTTTAGGCTTTTCTTCCCAGAAAATTAATCGTATTTTTGTTACAGATGTTAAGCGAAATTTTGAATAGCCCCATTCCTTCCACACTTCTCTCTCACCTCCCACTCTTCTTTCTCAGCCCCTGGGATTTCATGCTGGCTTGAGTTCCTTTTGCTACTTCACAACTTTCTTGATTCCCCCAGAAAAGCCATATATGAATAATAAAATTACGTATAAAATAAATGTCTTGTCATATATACCACCCAAAGGACTTTTGTCCTCAAATCACTCTACTCTTTCCCAAATCAACACATTCAGTAGAGCTGACCTCAGCTACGAATTAGCAAGAAAGCTTTAACGTGAAATGAGTAATTTCTGTAATGCTTTCAATCCCTGATAGAAGGTTCTGAGAAATAATGGAGGGAGGTCTGCAAGTTTGCAAGGGAGAAAACCAAGTTCAAGCGCGGAGACCCACGCGGGCAGCACGGGAGGGTGTGGGGGGAGGCGGCTGCGAGGATCCCCAGCGACAGGAGGTTCGGGCTGGGGACCCACCGTCCTCAGAACACACACACACGGCTGACTAACGACCCCTAAGAATGAACTCTTTGTGGTGAGCGAGTGAAGGGATAAATTCTGTCTTAAAGTCAGTCTGAGCTCCAGACAGACAGGACTCAGACCCAGTGACTTCAGAATTACGTTCTTGTTCAACAGAGAAGTCTCTGCTGAAGAGGCCACTCTTCCTGCATAAGGAGAGCGATGATATTAGCATTTTCGTCTCCGAAACTTCTTTCTTAAACATATTGAAAAGGATGGTACAACGCCTGGAGGGATTCTGCGTCAGGGGACCCAGGAGAGAACAGATTTTCTACAGAATCTATTCATTTCAAACAAAAATACAATGTTTCCACGCATGGCACTGAATATTCTGCAAAGATGTGATTTATATGGTTCTCCTACGTTTTTGACATTTGTTTCACAAAAATTGCCTGAATACATTCTATTTTTCTGCAAAAAGTGGATAATAATATATGCAGGGAAAGTAAAAAAGAGTCTGATTATTTTTTATGTTCTCTTATCATTTGGCAATTATTTGTTACTCTCTTTACATCACATCTTTAGTCTTCCTTAGAATTCTTCAAAAGACTTGGCTCATGTAAGGTTACTTATATTGGGAAGAAAAGAATTACCACAGAGGGCATTCTGTTGAGTTCAAAATAGTCAGTTAGAAAAAAATAGAAAACTTAATCACATTTATACCACGATTAAAGATTATCTACAAATATCACATGGTAATGGGTCTTTCTTTGCTTTAGTATAAACTGCAATTGAAAAATAATAGGTTTCCAGTTATGTATGAAATTATTGTAATATATTTTATACAAAGATGTTACTCTATTGAGCTTATAACCTCTTTATTAATGCTTCTATATTCAATCAGAAAATAAACAGTTGGTTCATTTAAGGCATGTCCAAATAAGAATTTAATATATAATATAAATAAACTCTCAATACAATAGATCAGGTATAGCTACAGTTTCTCAAGAAGCATAATTCACATTTTGTAAGAAACAACTCTTACTTTTTGCGGGATGTCTGGTATCTCTGATCTCCTCCTATCGAATGCCAAAGCACCTAACCATCATGGTGACAGCCAAAAAACTGCTCCCTGAGAGATAATAACACCCACTCTCCCCCAGTTCAGAAATAGTAGATTTATTTTATAATTCAGGAGGGAAAACATCTTTCACAAAACTGAAACCTCTACTTAACTTGGAAACCACAATCTGCATGTGCAACTGTAACATTAGCAATACTGTAACAAGTTTTATGCGTTAGTGTGTATTTATAGTGTAGCTGTGCTAAACATTTCTGAAAGAGTGAATAACCTGAATTTTGATAATGCACAAAGCTTACAGGGAAGCCATGCTTAAGTCTAATAACTACATCATGGTCTGCTCATAAATCAATTGGCCCCAGCATCAGTTCTTTTTACTACTTCAAAAATCCCCTTTCTTTTGAGAAAAAGAATATTTAAATGATAGTAAATAAACTGAGCTAATTCATTCCAATCAGCATCACACATCTGTGGACAAGAGAAAAATAAATATTTTATAGATTTGCCTAAAGCTATTATGATCACTGAAATTTGTCTACTTAAATACTCAGCTCCACCAATAGTTTATTAGATCTTGTTATTAAATTGTGGGGAAAGACAAGAAATGGAAATACAGAAAAGGAGTTAGTACTGGGAAGAGGAAAATTTTTTTTCTCAATTCTCAAATACTCTAGGCATCACAGTGTTCATCATATTTTGGGTTTAAGAAGATGCTTTCAAAATTTATAAATACAAAAAGGAGGGAAAGGATTCGTGCTTCTTAATAACTCTAACTCAAAGAAAACCTTCCTGTGATAACCTCTGTTATGCATAGTCAATGATGCAGTAGAGAGTGAAGACATTTCAATTAAAAAAGTGTTTGTTGTATGTCCATTAACCACAAAGGACTGTACTGTAGAAAGACCCTAATCACAGACACTGTCTGACACCAGTTTAGTCATGGCCCTGTACATCTCCCAGAGAGAGAGAAAGATACTGCTACTGAACTCTTCAGTCAGCCTCAGGCCTTTCTTGTGCTAAATACATTATATATTTGTTTTCTTAGTCCTCAGCATTTCAGCAGAAGCATCTCCACTTTACCAATGATGAAACTAAGTCTCGTCACAACACCCATGGCGTCATTAAAACAATAAAAGAAAACAGTGATGATGAATGAGATAAGCAGAAAACGTAGTTAAAGTCAGGCTTCAGTCACACTGGGTGGTGAACTTATTATACAACAAGCTGATAATGCACTGTAGAACTGTGTGCCTGAAACCTATATAATCCTTGCTAACAGATGTCACCCCAGTAAGTCTAACAATAAAAATAAATAAAAATAAAATAAAATCAGGCCTCTTTAGTAAGTTCCTTGTGTGGGGTAACTTCAAAGTGGCACCCAAAACGGTAGTATAACAATGTAAGAAAGAAAAAATATCTATTTGTAATTTCCTATCCTCTCTAAAAAGATATTCGGCAAATAGAGGCAGTTTACTACATATACATCATCATTCACTCATTCATTCAACAAATGTATCTACTACAATAAATTTCATCAAGTTATTTTATTATATCGTGCATCCATTTTTAAGTGTAATTTACAGAGCTATAATTTATAGGGGTGTGTAATTGATAGTACTGGAACCATAAATATGCAAGCAACTATTGAACATTTAATGAAAAATTTTCACTGTAAGTGATATGTGGATCCTAATGGAATACATAAAATACATTAAAAAGCAAACTAACAAAGAATAAAAACCATAGTATATATTACAGCAAATAATCAGAACAAATATTCCTATATAAATTTGACTTTCATTTATATTTCTACTGTTACTGCCACAATTTTACCTTTTGACATAGTGAACAATTAAAATTTCACACACATTCATCACTATAGATATTTTTAGATAATGAGTATATTATACATATGCTTGTTATTTTATGTTTCAATTCTTAACTTTTATTTAACATATATACATGTTCAATAAAGATTGTGTAACATAACGAATCTCATTCCCTGAGGAATTGAACTGTTAAAAATTAATGTTATAATATTATTATATAATGATTACATCTCATTTTGTTATACTCTAGATATGAAATACTATTTCTTATTCTAATAAAATTGATCCTTCTCTGTTACTATTGTTATTTTAAAGTACCCTATAAACCTTCTCTTACTAACAAAAACAATATTTTATCAAGACACACTTCCATTAGACATGACAATGATGATAGCATTGTAAAACTCTTATTGTGCTGTACAGTTTAAAATTCACTTGCACAACTATCCCTTTTAATCTACATATCAGTTTTGTTAGGTAAATATTATTATCATCCCCATTTTATAGATGGACGTATTGAGGCTTAAGGAAGTTAATTTGCTTGTGTCAAATCTCACAGCTAATTAAGGAAGGTAGATATCATTCAGTCTTCTTTAGTGCTTTTAATCACATTAAGTGGACCCCTCTATTCAACATATGGATTTAATTTTTCATAAAAATAAGAGTGCAATTTTTTATTTCACTCTAACTGCAAATGGAATATATCCTCTCAGTACATCAGAAAAAATTATGTTTTACTCCTTACGTGTCTTTGATGTTAATGAACATCCTATTTATGGGCATGACTTACATAAATAACTCTTTAATTCACTGTAATGCACTCTTAATGCCAATATAAAAATTACTCTTTATTGCTACTTGTGAAAAAAAGTAGATTTGGAACCAAAGGAGGGAAATATTGAAAGGGATGGGGAAAGAGCGAGGAGGGAGAGGCAAAGAGGAGTAAAATATCTAGCAGTAGTGATGTGAATTAGGTGCTTAGTTACCACAAAAGTAATAATTACACTGTAACTCCATGGGGACAATGGCAATTTCACAGTAGCTCACGTCTCTGTTATCGCCCTATATCCTGATAACTGAAATTAATTTGTGGCATGACTGTACGTGTCGGCCATAAGCAGTTCCCTTGGTAACAATACGATGCTACCACAGAGAAGGCACGCTCGGCAGTAAAAGGGGCAGCAGCAAGCTGACTACACAGGGAAGAGCCTCCCTCTAAACACACAGAGCATCGCAATCACCCGTGGAAGAACTGCATGGCTTACTAGCAGACTTCTCTCCGTTCACTGTCCATTATCTGTTGACTATAGTAGTTCCAATAAATAGCAAGTAATGATCACATTACCAGTTTATATTTAGCAACAGAGTCTTCTTATCTTTAAAAAAATGCAATGGGAAAGTATAAAAATGTAATGCATTCATCCTGCTCTCTTTTCTGTTTCCTCTCCTGAAACTGTTACTATGCTTTAGAAGCTATACAAATGTATATATATACACACACGCATATACATGCTTCACTGAAAATCATGCATACAGCTGATAGCTAGGAAACCCTTAGGTGGTACAAACAAACATACCAGACATATTTTTAAAACAATTTTGCTTAAGGAAACACTTTTTTAAAAGGAAGATCTGTTATATCTGCAGTCTGCTACCTTCAAAGTCACAGAAGGAAAAGTTGAACATTTGGCCGAAAGGATAATAGCTTACATTTCTACTTTTTCAGCATGAAATATTGAACACAGCATGCACTAAAATGGAAAAACAGAACTATATGACATCATAAGAAATTATGAATTAGTAGTGTGTATTTAAAAAGCCATGCCCCGCTAGCTCTGCATGGGTTAACAACTGAGAGACAGTGACCAGGCTCTCCAGTTCACCCCTTCTCCCCATCTTTCATGAGGCTAGCCAGGCTGAATACGTTCCAGGATGATAATAAATTTGCTGGGCATACTGTTTAGATTAGCCAGCATCTTGAGAATGGCACTATTTCATTTTTATTTAATCTATTTTTGATTTTGAAATGATCAAGCCATATCTAGAGATATGACTGCATCTTAAGATTTACAATAAGCTTTTGATGAGTGGTATTTTCCTTTTATATGTAATACAAGGTTTCTGTTACTGGGAAGTCTTTTATTTGGCATATCATAGATTCCTTTTAACTAAAATAACTGACTTCAGGGACTATTAGGTTATGACATGCTCAGAAAAAGAGTTAAGGCACAGACAGAAATTTATTAATCTTAGTTGGCTCCTACCCACCAATCTTTTTTCTTCCCCACAAATGCCTGGCACATGGTAGATTTTCAATAGTAGTTGAATAACTGAATAAATATTTTCAAAATACTTACTTGGCCATACTCCCAATAAGGACATAGCCCTACCCGACAGAGACCTCTGCTCTGACATCTACTTCTCCAGAATTATTCCTCTAATTTAGATCTCTGTATATTCTCTTTGCAATTGTTTTGGAAATGATCACTGAGAATGTGAATTACAGTATTTTATTTTGTTTATTTTATATTTTATTTTATTTTTTTATTTTATATTTTTAATACTAATTAACCAGCAAACTAGGCTAATAATCCATGTTTTAACACAGATAAAAGAAATAGTGAAATAGATTTTGCTACGATGGACTTACCCTACTTACTCAGCCTATGACGCTGGGCAAATTTCTTGACCCACTTGAATGTCAGCCTCTTTATACATAAAATGGGGATAGTAATAGTACCTCATGGGATTGTTATGAAGAAAGAAGATCACCCATTAGAAGCATTTTTAGCATAGTATTAAAAACAGAATATATTACTGTTATAATTTATTAAACATATCTAAATCACTTAAGATATATTCACTTCAGTAATTAAATTTTATATCTGTCATGTCATGTAGCCAATATATGTTCAAAAACCCCTGCTAAATTATCTACTAATATATAATACCAGGAATAAAAGGTATATTTATATAAAAAGACTTAAAAGAATTCTCATCTATAAATAATTGAACCTTTATGAGTCTTAATTTTTTATCTATAAAAAGGGTAGAGATTATAAACCTCCATTTGCTTCTTATAATTGCTAAAACGAAATCCAGACTCCTGTCCATCTGCCTCTCCCACCCCCCATCCGTGCCACCTTCTTCAGCGTTCTCAAACACGCCAAGCTTCTCCGATCGAGTCCTGGGACACCAGGTGCTTTGTCACAGAGGTACCCTACCCTCACCAGTGGAAATCTAACCACATGGAGAATAGGATTTACATAATGGTTAGTCAGTCAAATTACATCAACTAAGACTAAGAGAGTCCATGAAGTAACTTTTGTCCTTCTTTTTGTTTGTTTGTTTGATTGTGTTGTTGTTTTTTGGTTTCTTTGTCAATTTTTAAAATCTCTTTAGTTTTAATAATACATGCAAATTATTAAAATTTCCAAACATGCAAAAAAAGAAAGTGAAAAAATAAAATGCACTTCAAATCTAATGACCCAGAAGTAACGATTACTAAATTGTAAAACATTCGTACTTCTTAAAAACACTAAAAAATTATTGTAGCCTTGCAATCTAAGGTGGCCCTGATTTCTGTCATCAATCAGCACATTTTCAGCAAAGTTACTGAATATATGACAAGTTGTTCTAGAAGCAAATTTATACCTACAAAAATAAATTCTCATCCTAAAAAGAGAATTAACTTCTGCAAGTCCATGTTAGTTATCTGAAGTAACACAGGTAAAGTACAAACTACGTGCTGTGTCATAACGTGAGAATAATGTGTGTTGCTACTCTGCGATTTTGTTTTTTTTTTTTGCTTTTTGGTATGTGGGTAGCTCCCTGGCTGGGAATCGAACCCAGGCCGCAGCACTGACAGCGCCAGCGCCGAAGCCTTAAGCCACTACACCATCAGGGAACTCCCTACTCTGCGATTTTGATCTTTATCCCAGTCTGACCCATTTCTTGAGATTGTTACCTCAAGATGCTCTCCCATGGAGTTTTAACTGGGAATACTTTAGTTCATTTTCTTAAAAATCCATAGCAAATTACTAGGGTCTCAATGACTCATCAAAACTCCTATGTTTCAAAAATGATACATAGAAAACACAATCTTTAGTAAATGTGACTGAAGTATTTTTTATACCTGTAGAGTTTATTTATTTTTCCATTAGAGGAGAACAGGAAAAAAAATAAAAGTTCACAGGCTAAGACGAGAACCTTGTTGTCACCTTAAAGTGTATTCCTTCGGAATTTACTAATTCAAACATCCAAAGCCTTCAATGTGAACTCCTAGCATCCCACTTGGCTTGCTCCATGCCTGCACTGGTACGGGTCTTGTGCTCTTTAAGAACTCTGCTGTACTCTGTGTTGCAAAATGGTTAAAGTGAAGACTCCAGAAATAGACTATCAAAGGTTTCAAACCCCTGATTTGCTATTTATTATCTGTGTAATCTTAGGCATGGTACTCTTAACTCTAAAATTAATATAAGAATATTACCTTAAATTTAAGTAATAATAATACTTCATAGCATTATTACAAAAATTGAGTAAACATGTAAATTATTTAGAAAAATTTTAGCAAATGGTAAGTCAGCAATAAAATACAGCTATTATTGATTCCTCTAATACTTCTCTATCAGTTCAGTTCATCCCTGTTTTTATTTAGCTTAAACTCCATTTTTAATCATTTCACGGAAACTTTTGTAAAGATGCCTAGTCCCTTCTTACTCATTTCTACCATCATGTCTTTCTTAGAAAATTCATGTTCTGAATGAAACATATCGACAGAGAAAACCATGCATACATGCAGAAACCCAATATCATGATACAGCCACTGTCACCGATTAACTGATTCTCAAGACTCCACCACAGCGATGGGACATATTTCTTTGGCCCAGCTCCCACTCTTTTATTTTCCAGAGCAAGTATTTAAAATTTTCTTTCTTTCCTTCTCAGCAGATAAATTTTCTTTCCATTTTGTGACAAAACGAAAGCCGTTAAGCGGTGTTTCCTAACAGTGATGCCACCACGTCTGTAAAAGTATTTGCAATGACCACTGTCTTTTCTTCTGCCCCTGTCATAGTGGTGTTCCGACGCGCTTCCTAGCAAAGAGGAATCCCCACAAAAGTAGCTGCAGTATTTTAGATAGTTATGACTTCTCAGGAGAAGAATAAATTTGAAAGGACAGGTAAGAAATGTTGATTATGTAAGCTGGCTTAATTTCAGCTAGCAGCCACAGCCACGGAAGGCATCCCTAAAACAGCAACATTTGAGAGAAGAACCTACAAATGAGAGAAAGCAAGGCACGCAGATATCTAGGGGGAGAGGTAACAGCCAGTGCAAAGGAATGTTTTTCTCTCTCATTTTTTTTCTCTCTCATTTCCCTTTTTCCCTAAGTTCTGTGAAACTTTTTTATGGTTTGCCTCCTCTCCCTCTTCCTGATTATTCAGCCAAGAACAGTAATTATTCACTGCCTAGTATGATTTTTTAAGTTTCTTACTGCTTAATTGTGTTGTTTTCAGTAAGTGATAAATATTACTTTATTTGAATAGTAGTGTCTTATCTTCATGCAAACAGTTACCCTTTTAATTTCTTTTAGAAGTAAACAGGATATAAGTAATATAATAAATAATAGGATAAATCAAATTAAGATGTGTCAATATGTCAGTTGAGCTTTTACATTCTGTAAAGGGCACTATGCCTAATAGAAAAAGAGATGCAGAAAAGCCAGATTGTAGTGGGTTGAAGAATGACTGGGAGGTAAAGGCATGCAGTGATGCTGTTCGGACTACATATCCCGAAAGCTTGGCAGTGAAATGCCTTCCAGATAAAATCGTCCTTGGATACAGCACAGTTCTGACAGTTGGCTCTTAGTGAATTCTTTAAGGTTTCTAAAACTATTTCATTGTGAACATATGAACATAAGCTTTAATTAAGACAAATCTTTCTTCTGCCAGGAAGTCTGAGGGCAGGACCAAAAGTTGCTGTCTGAACTCATCGTACAAACTGTACAATGCACCAGGCTTCCAGGAACAACTAAGCCGAGCAGGTTTGCACACAGGTTCAGGGCCATCTCTGCTTCAGGAGGAACTCTGGATGTATGCAAGTAACATACAAGGAACCTCTGAGTCAGAAGCAATTTCAACTACTCAAATTACCTTTTGTCCTTTGAATGTCCCAGATACATTCCTCGAATACTTGTGTTACCAAGACTCTGGCTATATCTTTTCAAGACTGTCTGGGACCCGGAATTTTGGAATCTTACTCTTGTTAGTGTAGATGTCTGAGCTCTCCTACTTATCCTTCTTGTCCTGGCTGACCTTTCTGAAACTTAGACCTCTTGCCATTAAAAAATATATGCAGTAGGCTCTCTGTTAACTGGAACTCAAGCAACCAGAGCTCTCAAACAACCAGCAGAATCTCAAGCAACCAGCTTGAGATTCTCCGGGTTGCTTGAGATTTTGCCAGTTGCTTGAGTTCTTTGTAATGGAGAGTCTACCTACATTTGTCCAGCATCTACCAATCCCCAACGGTGCCAGTTAACTGAGAGTCTACTGTATATGCTTTAAATTCTACAAATCCATATAATGAACATAGTTTCTCTTTCATGCTACAGTCCAAGATGTGGCCATGAAATGATTTCAGGTTATTTTTCAAAAGTTCTATGGGATTCGACATCACTTTTTTGTTATGGTTATTTTGTTTAATTTACACCACCAGCAATATTTTGCTTTAAACTAAACCAAACTGTCTCATCAAGACATAGTCCAATAAATAGATATCTTCAAAAAAACATGGTACAGGCAAAAGCAGCATTTAAATGATTTAAAGTTTTGTTCTTGCATGTCTTCAACATATAAGTTTATTAATCTTTTCAAATAAACACATTATTTTCTCAAACCAAAGGTATGAAATTATTACAACAAAATCAAATTAAATATATTAAATGCTGTATAATTATCTCATTTATATGGCTAAGGTTATTAGCTTATATATGATGTCTTCAAAATAACTCCCATTTGCAGTTACACTTCAAACTGCAGATTTGACGCACCAGCCAGGAGGAATGCCACGATTCCTGCTGTGCTAAACTTACTGAAACAAATAGAAAAAACACTTTATTGTGTTTTGTTCCTGTTTTACTATTTTGTAATTGGACTACCCTACAGGAAATGTTCTTCTTCATAATATATCACTGAGTTACTATGATAGTATTGTTGTTTCATGCTCTTCCTTTATATACACCATAAGAATTTCTGATTTATTATTTTATATTCAGGATAAAAATAGTATGAGAAAAAAATTGTAAGGCTTTAATCAAAACATCTTTGAACTACTTGTAATGACAATTTCTCCTAATACAACTGCATATATCTTTTGACAATGGAAATATGGGTGCACATTCTTATATCCAGATAGCCATTAAATGGTACTACACAGAACAGAATTGAAAAGCATTCTGAAAAATATGTCTTCTCTAAATTAAAAAAAAAATGATTAACAGCCCATGTGTTACCATTCAAAGGTTATAAAGTTGCTGGGGTTTTTTTTCCTCTTGATTAGTAAATAAAATATGGTGACACAGCAAATTCTCCTTGTATACAAAGTAGCCATTGCACATTTGGAGACTGTCACTTAGGATTATTTTCCATAATGCACATATATTATCACGTGTTCCATGGCCAATTTTGTCAACATAAATAACTTTTATGAAAATGCCAATATTTTTATCGAAGAATTAAAAGTGATCTTCAAAAAATACTTTCTCTCTCCCTGGAATCCACATGCTCAGACCATCTTTAAAGTGAAAATAATATTTAATGAAGTTATTTTGTCACTGAAGTAATAAATCTATTTAAATTGCTTTTAAGCTGCAGTAGCTTGATGAACAATTGTGCTAAATAGCAATGAAATTTAATATAACATGCATTTGGGGGAGTTTTATATAAATTACACCTGTTCTTTAAGTACTATCAGCATTTACTGAGAATCATCTATAAGGATAGCAAAAGATTTTACTTCACATAAAACCACACATAAACTTTCTTCAGGAATAGACACACTTGTGAATATAACAGTAACAAAAAATAGAAAGGAACTAAACATAATTTTGCAAATTATATCCAACGGTACAGTGTCCTAAAATTCCATCCTAAAATGCAGTATCAGTGAGGTTGCAACAATTTTAACAATTATACACATTCATTGATAAAAATAAACATTTATTTCAAAACTTTAATTAGACACATCCTACAATGTTTCTTTGACGTTATCTATCCCTACAGAATTTCATTGGTATTTTTCTTCCTACACCAAAGTCTAAATCATTTGATTGTGTTCACCCAGGTGTAGCACACTCAATGATATAAAACTCTCTCCTGAGAAAAGAAGTGGGAATTAAAGAAATTAGAAGATAATAGGTTGCATATTCTAGTTGTTAAACAGACACTTTAGGAAAGGTAAATGCTTAAGTGGTCATATGAAAAGCTCAATTAAAACTAATTTAGTTTTGTCCCTTAGGATTTGTAACCTACACTTTCAAGCATTGAACTGAGTTGTCAGGACCAAGTTATCTTTAATTGCCCCTTGTTTAACTTGACTGATTCATAACTAATTCTTATCGAAGTAGTGAATTATTTTATTTACATGTGTGGTAACTTGAACATATACTATTTTGATTTTGAAAAAAGGTAAATACTAATTTGACACTTGATAAAGTATTTTCTTAAAACAAGCAATGACCTAGCTCTATTTCAGTTCATTTAAATAAAATATAAATTTAAAAATTTTTTGAAAAATAAGGCTCACAGATGTTAAAGGAGGTTACAAAAAATTACAGTCAGTCTTCAGTGACAGGGCCAAAATTAGAACCCCAGAAATGTAGAAGACCCATTGAAAAATAAAGCAAATAAATTTTAGTTTTAAGCAGTTGAGTCTGAGGCTCCTGAAGAACAATTCAAATGGTAAATAAGCATTTAAAACTACAGGTCTGGTGTCCAAGCAACATGACAGATATTACAGACTCAGGAGATACCAGTATACACATTGCGAATAAAGGCAAAAGAAGTAGACGAGATCACTAAAGGCACGGATACCCAGTGAGAAGAACAGAGAAGAAAGTATCTTATATACCTGTATTTCAGAGAGAATAGGAAAACAAAAAGATAGCAGATTAAATTTGCTGCTTAAAATGAATAAAACAAAAACTAAATTATAAAAAAAATGCCCACAATTTTTCTTTAAATCTATAATACAGTCAATTGGTTATATTTAACAAGTACATAACTTTGATTACTAAAACAATGTATTAAGATAAATGGAGGAAACTTCAACTTGCAGGCAAAATATAGTAGGTCACAAAAGGCCAATAAATGCTCTCATAGCCAAAAACCAAAAACGCTGGATAAACCATCAACTTTATATTTTTAGAAGCATCAGAGATATGAGAAAGCAAGCAAAATTATTTCAAACTAAAGGTGTTGGACGGGAGAATGTTCTCTATGAGTTGAGGAGAAATCAGAAAATCATTTAGTGACTGCTGGCATTGGGGAAGGGGTGTTTCAATTGGAAAATTAAGAGGACAAACACGTGTCTGATTCTCTGCTGGACAGACACAGAATTCTAGTGGTGTGTGGAAGCTGAGGAGCGAGGCCTACAATTGTAAAGGCAGACAGAAAATGGAGCAGGGGGTCATGGAATGAAAACTGTTAGGACCAAAAGGAGAAAGTGGACCAATTTTAAATCATAGTTAAAGACTTTACCAACCATCTCTGAGAAATAATAAACATTTAAATAAATAAAAACAATAAGGATATTAAAGAGCTAGGTACCACTATCAACCACTTCTAATGACATTTATAGGACACTATATCCAACAGTTGCAAAATATTTTTGTAAACCCTCATGAAAAATTCAGCAAGAATAAACCATATGCTGAGAAAAAAAACACCTTTCAAAAGATTAAAATCTTAGATATTTTATTTTATGGTCATAATGGAAATGAATTCAAAGTCCATAACAATAAAATCTAGAAGAGCTCTACCAACAAAGTCAGCATTGCTCCACATCCTCCCCCAATTTGTTTTGTCAGTCTGCTTAATACCGATTACGTAAGTGCATATAAACTGATATCTTTTGTGATACCTTTTATTCAAATATTTTCACTATTTAAATAAGTTCTATAAACTTCATTTTTTAAGAGAAATTTCAGATTCACATAAAAATTGAGTGGAAAATACAGAGTGTCCCATGTATACCCTCTTACAACACACACTCAGAGGCCCTTAACGTCGACATTCCATACCAGAGTGCAATACTTTTTACAATAATAAACCAACATGGACACATCATTGTCACGCTAAGCCCATAATTTGCATTAGGGACCACTCTTGGTGTTTTATATTCTATTGATTTTGACAAACAGGAAATGACATGTATCCACCATTATAGTATCACACAGTTTCTCCTCCCAAAATTCCCATATAGTTGGAATTATACAGAATGTAGCTTCTTCATATTGGCTTCTTTCATTTAATAATGTGCATTTAAGTTTCTTTCATGTCTTTGTGTGGCATAATAACTCATGTCTTTTAGCACAGAATAATATTCCATTGACTAGAAGGACCACAGTTTATTTATCTATTGAAGGACCTTGTGGTAGCTTCCAATTTTTGCAATTTTAATTAAAGCTACAATAAACACATGTAGAGGTATTTATGTGGACATAAGTTTTTAATTCATTTTGGTAATTATCAAGAGTGGAATTGCTGGGTGTTATAGCAAGAATATGTTTAGTTTTGTAAAAAACAGTCAAACTGTCTTCCAAAGTGGCTGTACTAATTTACAGTTTCATCAGCAATGAATGAGAGTTCTTTTTGCTCCACATCTTTGCCACCATTTGTTGTCAGTGTTTCAGATTTTTGCCATTCTAATACTTTTACAGTAGTATCCTGTTTTAATTTGCAACTCTCAAATGATGTATGACATTGAGCATCTTTTCACATAGTTATTTTCCATCTGTATATCTTCTTTGTTTGAGTGTATGTATGTTCTGGTCTTTGGCACATTTATAAATTGAGTAGTTTATTTTCTTAACTGAGTTTTAAGAGCTCATTATATATTTTGAATAAGTCTCCCTTATCAGATGTATATTTTGCAAACATTTTCTTCCTGTCTGTGGCTTATCTTAACATACTTTTGACATTATCTTTCACAGAGCAGAAACTTTTCACTTTAATGAAGTCCAGATTATCAATCTTTCTTTCATGGATCATGCCTTGGTTGTATCTAAAAGTCATCATTAATCCAAGATCAACTATTAATAGTTTTTTCTTATGTTAACTTCCAGGAATTTTCTAGTTTTGTATTTTACATTTAAGTCTATGGTCAATTTTGAGTTAATTTTGGTGCAAGGTATGAAGTCTGTATTTAGATTTTTTTTGGGGGGGGGGCATGGGAATGTCCAGCTGTTACAGCACCATGTGTCAAAAAGATTATCCCTTCTCCATTGTGTTACCCTTGCCCCTTTGTCAGACTTCAGTTGACTATATTTATGTGGGTCTATTTCTGGGCTCTTTAATCTGTTCTATCGATCTATTTGTCTGTTCTTTTGCCAATACCACACCACCTTGATTATATAGTATGCTTTATAGCATGTGTTTAAATTGGTTATTGTCAGTCTTTTGACTTTCTTTTTCTCCTTCAACATCATATTGGTTATTCTGGGTTTTTTATCACTCTATATGTACTTTGGAATTAATTTGTTGATAGCCACAAAATAACTGAGAACTTTCCCAAATTACTGTGCACCAAGATGGTCTCTCATTTATGTCTCACCCTCTTCTCTTAGCCTATAGCCTCTTCCTTCAGATCTCAGCCCAAGTAATTCTGCCTTGTCAAATTATCATGTAGTTTAGTAACGCTTCCTCTCAGCAACACACCCTTCCCTCTGAATAATTACCTCAGGTATATGTAATTTCATATACATTTATGTGGTTATTTGATAAATTCCAACTTCCACTCCCATTAGACTATGAGGACAAAGTTCATGAAAATTTGCTCATAATTATCTCCAGTGCCTATTTGTGCTTTGCATATTAAAGAGCTCAATAAATATATGAAAGAATGAACTATGTATAAGAATAGCTATGTCCAAAAATTTTCAATACCATTGTATTTTAAATGACCTTATACTCAATCTATTATACTAGAGTCACCCTTTTAGATACAGTATATGATTCTATTAGTGTTCACAACACAAATATTATTCTAAGCAATAAACATTTTAATGTCATAACAGATCTCTCTTTTTTGAATCCTCTAAAACATCATAGATGAGATCTGAGACTCATATAAAATATAATTTAATTACTAAAATTCAATAAATTGTATAATCAATCATTTTTAATTACACCCCAATATACATACACATTTAAAAGATTCTATTAGACTACAGAACCATGTTGCAAATTTATATAACTTTTCTTAAATTACAATCTCCAAATCATAGATTACAATTCAAATTTTATACAAAGGCACCCTGTAATTCTTAGCTACACAAAGTCCTTATAAAACCCAATGCCATTTAATTACCAATCATAGCTAAAGAGCCCAAGGTCATTAATTTAAATAGATTAATTAAAAACCACAAATAAAAATGTGTCGAATACATATTTCAAGAATATTTATCAAGATCAGAAAATCACTAAGTATAAACTGCAATTTTAAAAACTAATACAACAGAATCATCCCTTTTTGATGATACTTTCTCTGTTTCCTTATCATTTATTCCGTGACTATTTCCAGGTTTTCAATTTTATCCACTGCTCCTCAAAACTGGTTTTGTTTCCATCTTCTCTCATGATGTTAAAATTAATAAATGCATGCTAATGACTTACAAAATTTTATGCACATCACTGGCTTCCATCTAAACACTTTCAAAAAGCCACCCCCTTCACCAGCAAATCCGCCCTTGGGCACTATGCTTTGAAAGCAGAGACAGAGGGCTGCTCACCCATCCACTGGCACCCCGCCTTGTACTTGATGTTTGGCAGACCCATAACTGAACTGAATTTAATAACCAAGAACAGAAAAAGGTTAGCCTACTTTTGTTTTTAGTAAGCATATATGGTAACTACAATCACTTTCTGTAACACTAAAGATAAACCTGGAATGTGGTAATGCATTTAAAATTATTCAATCTGAATTATGCTACAATGAATGTGTGTTCTCTGCGTGTATAATGCATATGCTTCGTGTGTGTGTATGCTTAATATTTACATGCTTTCAAACAACAAAGGTTCTTTTTTTCCAAAGTACATTTGGAAAACTGAGTACCATAACAGTATTGCAAGAGTCTGTATTTAGTCAATTCCAATTAACCTACCATGTTACATATTTATGAGGATATAAACTATAAAACTTAGTTTTAGGAAAATTAATTCATGACCCTAATTGGATTATTTGGCAATTTGTTTAAATGTAAAATTTTTATGTATCATTATATTTAAAAGGTATTTATCGTTATATATAAGCAGACAAAAGAATAATCAGAGGCATGCAAAAATTTATACATGTCTATAAAATCTTAGTTTGCTCATATTGTTAGTTACTGGTTACAAATAGAATTTGTCGTGACCCTTAAAAAGAAGCAGATATTTTCATGAGACTACTGAAAGAATTATCAATTCTCTAAATGTTTCACATGAGCAGAATAAACCTGAATATAAATTATAGGGCAAGTCTCATATTAAATCAAATAGCAATAAAGTTTCATTTTAACGGAATGACCTAATAGAAGGAATGGTTTTCAGGCTTCACTGAATGGTAGTGACTGGCCCATATTGGCTACCTAATTTTTTTAAAATTATTTAATGCTTTTCATTCATATGCAATCATTTAAACATAATTATGTGTCAAAACTTGCAATCTTTTTCTTTACAATGAAAATCTTATCTTGTTTCCCTATTAAAACCAAATAGCTTTTTCATCCAAACTGTTTAAATTTCAACACAATTCTTACATCGGGTAAGAAATGTCTCAAGCAACGTTCCCTCACAGAACATGAAATTATAAACAACATCTAAGGGAATGAAGGAAGAAATGAAATATGAAAGAAAAATATGACAATGACAAATACAATACCAGTAAGTAATTCAACCTTATTGTAAATCATTTTTCTTCCTCGTCTAAAAAGAAAAAAAGAGAGAGAGAGAGAAGAAAGAAAAGATTACTCACTCTCCTGAAAGATGGAGGAAGATACTGGCTAGATAATTGGTTTGTAAACATCCCACAGATATCCACTAAAAATATTACCTCTGTGGTCCTGTGACCAACACCCATTTCCACTAAAACTTGATGAAAGTTGATGTCATGAAAGATCCCTAAATAAAGAATTTTTTTCTGTCCACCAGCCAAAAAATGGCCTTTACAATGGCAGAGTGCTATAGGACTAAAAGTTAGGAAATATACTAAATTAAACTAGATTTATTAGGCTCCTTGGAAGCCATTAGGAATTCTGAACTATGATATCGGACGATTAATTTCATGAACTCATCCTAGAAAAACTGTTGCAGCCTCATTGCTGAATTATCACTACGGTCACCTTCAAAGTACTCCCCTTGGGAAGCTACGCATGGACGTCAGTACCTATCCACTCTTCAAAGCCTTTTGGGAACTCCTTTTCGGGAATGGCCATCGGAACTGCTGTCGTGCCCCAAAACTGACAATTAAGTTCGCAAACTTGCCACCATGAGCTTACGTTGGTAGCACCATACAAATAACTCGATAATCACGCACAACAGCACTGATGGCCATTCCAGAAAGAGTTCCAAAATCGCTTTGAAGGGTGGACTAGGCACTGATGTCCGTGCCTAGCTTCCCAAGGGGAGTACTTGGAAGGTGACTATAGTGATACTCAGCAATGAGGTATTTAGCACTTTTTCTAGGAAGAGTTTGCAAAATTAGTTCTTTAACCTCGTATAAACATCAAGAGAATTTTCTAAAAAGAACTCAAAATATCTCATACAGCATCTCATTAAATTCTAAAGAAAAAACTTCTTTGTGATTTATTTTATAAAGAATAATGAATAACTTATCCATTATTCATTACTTGTAAAATACGTATTGATAGATCAAATTTTTGAAATGAGGGCAATTCCTTAGATAATCTCATGGGTATATATTTTCCTAAGGGAGTTAAAATAATGGACCACAGAACACATCACAATCGGTATTTTCCAATAAATATCAGACATCACGTATGTCATGATTCCTCATTTATAAAAATAATTGATAAGTACATTATCACAATGTTGCAATTTTATAGGTACCACATTGAAGTAAATTAGTATCACACTGAAAAGTAACATTCTACTGTTTTATAATGTAGGTGGTTCTTCAATGGTAAGTCCACATTTTAACTATAAACCATAAATATAACTAACTAATCCTAATTGATAACGTGTAATTGATAACTATACCTCATGTTGGTAGGGTACTGGTGATATTACAATGGGAGTTGGTGATGTGATTCTTAATCATGCTTGTGTACTTGAATGAGTAATCTAGGAAACGAAACATTGAATTTCAAGGAAGAGCCCAGATTTTAGGAGATATGCCATCTCAGTAAATGTTCTACAGTCATGTTTACTTATAAAATTGGAAGACCTTCATAGTATTTTTTAGTATTACCCTATCAGAGACAATGACAAATTTATACCATATTTACCAGACAATTCTTGAAATTTATTTTAATTGATTCATAGCAAGTTTGCTCTTAACCAGGGTCAGGTAAAGTATAACCCATATAACAAACCCAGCTGGTCATCTGTTTCTATAAACCAACACAGCTATATCCATTAGTTCACATATTGTCTATGTGGCTGCTTTTGCTTTATGTCAGCATAACTGAACAAGTGCAACAGAGACCATGTAACTCAGAAAGCGGAAAATACTTGCTATCTAGACTTCTGCTTTAGACTATCACATCACCATGCTTTGTCAATTGAAGGAACAAATTCAGAAAAACTTACTAGCTATCTTTACCAAATGTCAGAATGGGACACCTTTTTCCAAAAGTAAAATAAATACTCCCAATGGACGGAATTTTGTATACATCATAACCACCTGTATAAATACTGGATAAGAAAAGGTATTAATTTTCTGTTAAATGCAATGCGCTAATATGTAAGAAATGAGGATTATCATAACTAAACTGCAAAGTATACTTGCAAGAGAGAAGATTACAGAAAAAAATACAATCACCTATTATCTTATAATGTACATGGAATGAACCTAAATTAATTAAAATGAGCAATAACAAAAAATGCCAAGTGCTTCAAACAATAATGCATTAATCTATAAACTTATTCTATTATTCTTCTTAAGTTGTAGAAAATCTCAAAAATAGTTACAAAATACATATTCGAAACACGTAAAGCACTAATTTTCCACTTGTAAATGCCTGACTCAGAAAGCAATTTACTTTATAGTTTACTTAAGCTTTGGAACTACATTAAATATGATAGTATATACACAACAGCTTGTTAACAAGATTATCATAACATTAAAATCATAATGTGGCACTTCAATTATGGATACTTGAAATTAAAGTTAATCTCACATTACTAATTTTTATCTCCTAAATTATTTTAGCTATTAGCTGCTCATTCAAAGTTTATATAAAAATGATAAGCATTTTCTATTAAGACCTAGCTCTGCACTTGTCTTTGGTAGTGAGACAAAAGCTGTGTCCCTTCCTTTCTCATCTTTAATGCACAATGTTTTGCTACTAAAGGAAGAGTGCATTTTTTTTTACCTTATCTAAATGCTATTTACTTATGTTGTTACCAATGTTTTTATTTTAAAGAGAAACATCCTATATGCCAACAGTACATAAATATTTTCTTTTCTGGCTTTATCATTCTAAATGTATCAAGTTGTCATAAAATGGCAGTTATAATATTAATTTGATATTTTTCTGCAAATACTGATTTTATTTATTTTGTTTTTAAAATATTTCCTATCAATGCATATGCATATTTTAAGAGTACAGAACATCCCCAACATGGCTTCCCAAGCTATTTCCTACAATTGATAGACAACTTTTCCATCATGTAAGATAGAGTCAGGACTACTTTATTTATTAATAAAAACAGCAAACACTGTGTAGTACTTCTTATATGCTATAAATTACTCTAAGTATGTTACATATTTTTAAAACATAACCTTTATAATAACATCCATTGAGTTAGGTACCATTATTTTTCCACCTCATAAATGAGGAAACTGATTCACATAAAAGTTAGGAAACCTTCCTGACATCACAGAATAGTATGTGGTAGAACTGAACTTGTTATTCCTGTGCACAATATTTCCCATTCAATCTATACCAACAACACCTCATGACTAGATTAAAATATCGAATAGTCAGAACTCATGCTATTTTGAGGCCTATTTCAAATTCAATTTCTATAACAAAACTTGTCTTTATCCAAGAGCATATTTTCCACACTGCTAACAAAACAAGTACTACTGAATTTAAAACCATTGTTTTTCAATAGACATTGTCTGGTACATACTGGGCACCAGGTTGAATGAACTAATGCTTAGATTAATGAGTATAATAATACATTTTACAAACTTACAATTGAATTAACCTATATCTGATTCCATGTGTGATAATGTTTCACACATGGAATCAGCTATTGATTAAATCTTATAATTGATGAGCACATAATCAATATTTCTCACATTCAAGTTCATATTAAAGTTCAAAGTAGAGAAAAATATTATAAATACAATTCCAAATTCACACATGCCAATTGTTAACAACTCCATAAATAATCCAGAGGTATTAGTGGTGAGCATATATTTCATTTTATTAAACATTAGGCAAGACATAGGACTTTCTTTCTATTTCCCATAAATGATAAAAAATTAAATTAACTTTGGCCCATCTGAAACTGAATGTCAAATCCTGATTTCACTCACCCTTGATGTGAATGAAAGTAACATTCCTAACTTATGCAGTAAACATGATACCAAATGTATTTGTGAGTGTGTACACACATATATACCTATATATATTCATATTATACAAATTACATAAATTTGGTTACATAAGTTATATGATCAATTATAATTAATTACATGTATTTTTATGTAATTAATCATTTTCCAATTGTCTAACATACTTTCTAATGATGATTAGAATAGACGCTTACTATCTAGAAAAAACAATGGTGTGCTTTTTGTCTTTAGATTTCCCAATCTAAGTACATTCAGCCTGATTGCCCTAGTCTTGTGTCAGGTAGCATAAACCAAATCCAGCAACCCACTTTGGGAATAGAGGAATATGAGCGTCTCTATAACAGAAATGATAAAAACAAGATGTTCTCCTCTGAATAGAAGAAAAAAGGATACTCTTATAATCTGTTGATTTGGGAAGTGATGCTTTCAGGAGAGTCCTACTGATCCACTGAGTAAAAGAAAACTTGGAGAAATTATTAAAATAGAAAGCTAACACATTGCTTCTGAATCCAGTTTCACAGGTCAAACTTCTCATGTGGTTAAAAAAACACATGTAGGCACACACAGCATTTATAAGTATGTAATTTATATTTATGGTTGAAATAAAAAAATACATTGCAAGTATTAAATCATCTAAAATCATTATTAAACAACCTGCTAATTTTACTAGAAGTATTTTTCCTCAGTGTTACTTCAAATTTTCTCACAGCTTTATATTTGCTTTCTAGACTACTCATTTAATTACGGTCATACATATTTAGGTTGTCTTCCCCTCCCCCACCCCTTTTCTTTCCTACTCTAAAACAATTTCATAAACCTCATTATACATAAATCTTTTTCACCACAGTGGATATTCTGAAAAGCAAAGGAAGTCCCAAAAATTCTAAATGCTATAACATGTATTTTCTTGACTGGAAGGGAAAGATTTAAATAGAGATAGAGAAGATAGTACACATATACATATACAAACACTCACATTTACACCTGTATGATACTATATGCCTGCACACACAAACTTATCTACAAGAATAAGATTAAGATAATGACAATATTCTTACCTTCAATTCTTACTCAGATGGATAAAATTATTCATTTATGACAGTCTTTTACTCCAATTCATGTAGAAGTACCAATTTAAGAAATATGTGTGCTAATATTCAACCACTATGCTCTAAAGGGATGTAAGATAAGCATAATTAAAAAGTAAACAGCCAATATCTAGGTAACAGGAGTAACACACCTTGAGATCAGATGATAAATGGCCCCAGGACCACTGGACATTAACATTGGAGTAAAACTAAAGATCTAATTTTTAGACTAATATATATAGAAAGAAAAAAAAACTGAAAAATACATCCCTTAAATGTTTTTGAATTTCTCTTCAGACATCTGTCTTTTTTGAAAAGCAATATTGCCATTTATATTTCTTTCACCTTTCAAATTTTTTAGGTCTAAAGTGAAGAAACAAGCACATTAAAGCAATTTTAAACTTTTGACGTAACATTTAAAATACGTTGTATCTCTTAAAACTATTTTCCAAGTTCCCATAGCTATACTTTAATTTTTAACTCTGTGTGGATGCCTGAGTTTGTGGTGCCCTACAATTACTATTACACACACCAGAAAAAAAGCCAGTAACATAAACTGTGCGACTCAACATCACCATCTAGTGACAGAAATCCTAACACGTGACAGAGTCTATCAAAATGGAAGAGAGGATAGCAGAGACATCCTGATAGTTCATCTCTATAATAATAATCTAAATGTAAGAGCTGCAACTGAATAGTCTTGGCTCTGCAAGTAAAATATTAACCCCTAATTGGCAACCTTTGTACTCCAAAAAATGTAATTTATATTCTTGCCAAAGAGGTACATCCATAAATCTAATCAATGTATTTTTTGTGTATTGTTATTGTCAAAAAGCTTCGCATAACATTTTTATTTTTTTCTCAAATAACTATATTCTATATGTACTGTTTTCAGAATTTAAAACTCCCTTTTCTCAAGTTGTTCAGTTCAAATACCTTCCAACTTTATATATCTACTATGCATGGCCCAACTGAAAATAGGACAGAGACACAATGTTAAAAGCATTTTCCCATTGATGTTTAGAATTTATTACAAGGGATAAGACAGGTGCAAAATATGATAATACAAAAATCAAATCACTTTGGCATGATAACAGACTTGAGTTGGCAGAGATAAGGAAAAAATGTGATGAAAAGAGGTTGAGAGTTTTACCTCTAAATTCACTATTATTATACTGTACTTAGAGATTTAGCTAGAGATGGTGCATTTTTTTACTTTTCTACATTTTTTCTTAGGCCATAATTTTCATAAATTCACACAGCTGTGGAACTACAATGAACTCTGTGTAAGTTAGACAAGAAATATTTCTTACACTGTTCTACACTCTAAGACTAAACTGAAGTGTTCCCATCAATTCCACTATGTATGACATATGTAAATTCTTTAAAATAAGCATTCTATACCATTAAATAAAAATAATGTATTCAAACATTTAAAAATTTTATCTTTATTTTACCTATGTTTCATAAATTATAAAGCATTTTCTTCTATATTATCCTCATTCTTCATATAAATCGATTTAATCTTATATTAATATAAAGAAGTAACATTTTTTTTTATTTTAGCAAGGGATTGAGAACTTATTTGAACAAATGATGACTGAAAAAAGTAAGGTTTTAAAAAAAGACTAATTTACCTAAAATCATAGTTGCAGTCTCAAATCTTTTTACCACCTACCCTACTTTCATATCACATTTTATCTTTCTATATTTTTCCATTTCTTACTTGCCTATTTTTCTAATAATCTATAATAAGCTCCAAGTATAGAAAATTTGGGAGAACAGAAAATTACAAGCCTGAAAAAAGTATCTGTACGCCCATCAACCAGATGTAATAGCTATGTTGTTATAATTTCATTCCTAGCTTTTTTCTCTGCATTCTTCATATTCACTGGACATCATGTTCTACATACAATACTGTTTCCTGGTATTTTTTACTAAACATTTTAACATGAAGATTCTTCTGTCACTAAAAACATAGTGTTAAAGATAGTTTTAATATCCATAAAGAATTAATTATGCCACAATTTACCTTGTTATATATAAACATATGAAGGCTTTCTAGGAAGTATACAGCCATGTAATATGAAAAATAGGTTTTTTTTCTGGACAGCCCTCATATATACATATACCTATACATGCACATGTACATAATCTTCATTTTCTTACTTGTTTCCTTAATAGGCCATTAGGTTCTATTCAATTTGTTTACCCTTATATTCTATAGTTGAGAAACAGATTCAGATGGTCCATAATTTCTATGTCTTCACATAATATATTTCAGAAAGTTAAATTAATATGAAAAGGGTAAGTTTGTTTGAAGGATCTTAGTACTTACTAGTACCACCTTTCTTTAAATACAGCAGTATTTTCCACTCCTCCTGAGCTCCAAGCATGTGGAAATGGCTCTCTTAATATTGTATCACTAGTACTCAAAAATCTCCTGCCACTGAATTGCAGTAATGTCAAGAATTAAGAAGTTTCTATTTTTAAGTATAATTATTATATATTTGTGCCCTTAGAGTCGAATACTGTCATGGGTTTCTTAACCATACTTTGCCAATTATCCATTGAACTCCAAATCTTATTAAATCTGTTATACACATGGGAATATAATACATTGATGTTGTCATTTAATTTTGTGACTTTTTTCATACATAGAGACGCAAAGTTTAGTAATTTCCTCAACTACTTTTTGGCTTATTATTTTTCCCCACCCAAAATCTATTGGACTTCAGCTATTTCATTTATTTCCTTTAACTCTTTCATATACATAAAATTTTCTTCAGCATACATGAGGTGACACTATAAAGCAGCTTCTTTTTTCCAAAAAGCAAAATAACTGCCACTTATATAAGATTTACTTATAAATGTTGAGTGGCTCACCATGTCCTAAAAGATCTGGGGTACTTTATAATATAATAACTTTATAGGATCTTCAGAGGATCTTTAATCAATTACAGCCACCAACCGGTTACAGACAATACATAGAAAAGCTCATGAATTTGCATTACTATTTTGAATCGGACCATATTACTAAATTCCCTTATTAATTCCCAGGGTGGCTCTGTTGTTAACTTTTGGGCTTTCTGGATATAAATCATGTCTTCGGAGAATAACACTCACTTTGTCTCATCCATATCAAGTCATACTTGTTAATTTTGGTTTTTACATCTATTACTATGTTATAAAACCATGTTTTACTCTTTGTTGTCTGAGATAGTGAGTGTGTATGTAAGGCATATGTGTTATGTGTGTGAATGTGGATTAGTCTTACCATCTCCACTGCAGAGAATGCCATCAGAAAGAGGCAGCTGAATGTCACTTTAGCAACACAAAAACATTCCTCTGGGGCAACACACTGTCCAAATCATAGTCACTAACCACATATAACTATCTATATTTAAATTATTCATAGTAAAAATTAAATAAAATTAAACATTTGGTTCTTCAGTTACACTAGACACAATGTGAGTGCTCAGTAACCACATGTGCTCAGTGGCTACCATGCTGAAAAACACAGATATAGAACATTTCTATTATAGCAGAAAGTTCTACAGGTCAACACTGCTCTAAATGTCTGCATGAGCCACAGAACATTGGGCAAGAATAACATCCACCCTTTTCTTCTTAGAAACACCATATTCCAGTCCCCATTGACTCCATTGGAGAAGTTTTATTTAACTTAGTAACACATTTTACTAACCCCAATATTTTTTTAGGCATCTGGTTAGACTCTCTTTTCTAATTCAATGCATTATTCTTGGAAATGATATACCTTCCTATGACTACAAATATTAAAATGCTAATGAGCCCCAAATGGCAACATTAACCCCCAGTCTTTTTGCTGAACTACAGTATAGTATTTTTCTCCTGCTTATTGCAAATTTGTACAAGAATTTACCACAGCTATCTCAAATTCATCTAAAAACCAAACTCTTTTTCCTTAATCTTCTTCTTTTTCTCTCTCCCTATCTGAATTAATGTATATTCAAATACTCATAATAAAATCATTTGACCTGCCCTTGATAAGTCTCCTTCTTCTTAACCTTATCTTTATCAATAATTGAACAAATAATTAACTAGGAATGATTTAAGATGAATTAACCAGGAGTAGATAAACACTGCCTGCTTGGTTCTGTGAACACATTAAAATTACAACTAAATTATAGAACAACCAACCAAGAGATCATCTGAAGTCTAGCTGAACAGAAGTTTTACAATTAAGAATACAAAGAAGAAGCCCCACTGAGACTGGTAGAAGGGGCAGAGATGAAAAACAAGCTAGCCCCAAACCTCCATGTGGCAGTTGAGAAACCAAAGAGAGATCTCAGCCATGAAGGTTCGCCCAAGGGGCACTAGGGACCGAAGCCCCACACCAGGTTCCCCAGCCCAGAGTACTGGTGCTGGGAAGAGCTGCCCCACAATATCTGGCTACAAAAAAGGGGGAAAATTCCAACTGTCAGACAAAAGATTGTGGGAAACCCAAATGTCCTTTTAAAAGGCCCACACAGACTCCGTAACTCACAGGCACTCACCCTGGGCTCCAGCAGAGAAATGGTGACTCAGGAAACATTGGAGGCATACAGGATGGGGTGGGGGGTAGATTTATGTGTATGGCTCTGGGGCAAGGGCTGGAGGATAGTTGACACTTCTTATGTGGAATCCTCCTCCTGTGCAGCTGGCATGTGGGTATCATCTTTCTTGTGTTGCACCCTCCTATCATGCAGCCAAATTTGAATCTGACTGGTCTGATTCAAAGGAATGAACTCTGCTTATTCTACCCTCTTGACTCCCTTGGACCCTGCCCTACCCAACTCCTCCAATGCAAGAGGTACTTTGTTCAATGAGAAGGCAGCCTCACCAGCATTGCAATCTTTCTTTGAAAACTATTAGAGTTTGCAGGCCCCAGGTGGGTGACGACTGACTTCAGTGTGCTTTGAGACTTTTGCTGAGTAGCTACAGGCCCAGCACTGGCATCAAACCAGAATCTACAGGAGGACCCAGTGCAGGTGATCAGGGAGACTATGCCAGGGCCAAACAGGGCACCTACTACATGAGGCTATCCAGCAATACTGGGAGACATAGCAGATCTACCTAATACACAGAAAAAAACATGGAGAGAACTCCAAAATGAGGAAACAAAGAAATAAGTCTCAAATGAAAGAACAGCATACAGTTCCAGAAAAAGAACTAAACAAGACTGAGGCAAATGACTTATTAGATACAGAGTACAAAATAATGGTTGTAAGGATGCTTAAATAACTTAATGAAAACTTCAACAAAGAGATAGCAAGCATAAGGAAGGGCATAGGTAGATAACCTTAAAAAAAAACAGACAGAAATAAAGTATAGAATAACTGAAATGAACAATGCAATAGATGGAATCACTAGCAGACTAGATGAAGCAGAGGATGGAATCAATGATTTGGAAGATAATATAGCAGAAAACACCCAATTAAGAAAAAGAATAAATAAGTAAATAAAAATGTGAGGGCCTATGGGACAGCAAACATAACAATACTCGCATCATAAGAGTACCAGAAGGAGAAGAGAGAAAGCAAGGAATTGAGAATCTATTCAAAGAAATAATGACTGAACACTTCCCTAACTTGATGAAGAAAATAGATCTATTATACAAGCTCAGGAAGCACAGAGAGTCCCAAACAAGGTGAACCCAAATAGGCCCACACCAAGACACATTATAATTGAAATAACAAAGGTTACAGATAAAGAGAAAATCCTAAGAGCAGCAAGAGAAAAGCAACTGGTAGCTTATTAGGGAGCTTCCAGAAAACCATCAGCTAATTTCTCAACAGAAACTTTGCAGGCCAGAAGGACTGACAAAAAATACTTAACGTGATGAAAAGCAAAGACCTACAACCAAGATTACTCTACCTGGCAAGGGTGTAATTCAAAATCGAAGGACAGATAAAGAGCTTCCCAGACAAGGAAAAGCTAAAGGACTTTATCACTACCAAACCAGAATTACAAGGAATGTTAGAGGCATGACTTTAAGATTTTAAAAAAAAGCAAAATTCTGAATAATAAAATGGCAATAGTTACATATCTATCAACAATTACCTTCAATTTAAATGGATAAAAAGTTCCTACCAAAAGACATGGAGGGTATAATGCTGAGTGGCAAGTCGGACAGAGAAAGAAAGACGCGATTTGATTTCGCTTATATGTGAAATCTAAAGAAGAAAATAAACAAAACAGAAACAAACTCATAGATACAGAAAACATCTGGATGGTTGCCAGATGGCAGGCCTTGGGGAGTGGGTGAAAAATGAGGAAGAGATTAAGAAGTACAAATTGGTTCTTACAAAGTAGTTAAGGGGATATAGGGTACAGCATAAAAATATAGGCAATAATATTGTAATGATTATGTATGCTGTAAGGGGGGTACTAGATTTGTTGAGGTGATAGTTGAGAGGGAATTGGGGCAGGATGAAAAGGTGAAGGGATTAAGAAGTACAAATTGGTAGTTACAAAACAGTCATGGGGATACAAAGTAAAATATAGGGAATATGAGTAATCAATAATATAGTAATAACTATGTACATTGCCAGGTATATCAGACTAGTCAGAGAGATCACTGCTTAAATTATATAAATGTCTAACCAGTATGCTGCACACCTAAAATTAATATAAAATAATATTGAATATAAAAAAAAGATACTCCGTATATACAATGGAATACTATTCAGCCATAAAAAAGAATGAAATCTTGCCATTTGCAACAACCTGTTTGGACCTAGCTGGTATCATGGTGAGTACAGTAAATCAGGCAGAAAAGACAAATGTCATATGATTCCACTTATATGTGGAATCTAAAGAACAAAATAAACTAACAAAATAGAAATTGACTCAGAGATACAGAGAACCTTTTGATGCTTGCCAGATTTAGGGGAGAAGCATGGGTGGAAAAGGCAAAGAGATTAAGAAGTACAAATTCATAGTTACCAAATAGACATGGGATGTAAAGTACGGCATAGGGCATACAGTCAATAATATTGCAATAACTACGTATGGTGTCAGATGGGTACCAAACTTATTTGGGGATGACTTCTTAAATAAATGTCTTGTCACTATCTTATACACCTGAAACTAATATAATATTGTATGTCAAATGTAATGAAAAACTTAAAACATTGTAAAAATAAGAATAATTACAGAAAATATTGTAACCAAAAAAAAAAAAACCACCCCACAAATAATTACTAAGCACCTCCTACACAGGGTCTGGCACTAGTAACACTCCAGTTTTATGAGCTGGAATCTATTCCAAATCATAAGAATGTATGAGGTCTAACAATTAAGTTCACGAACTCATCCTAGAAAAAGTGCTACATACCTGATTGCTGATATCACTATGGTCACCTTCGCAGCACTCTCCTTGGGAAGCTGTGCACTGACACCAGCACTTAGTTTACCCTTCAAAGCAATTTTGAAACTGTTCTGGAATAGCTATCACAGATATTGTCCTATGACCCTTGATGTTGTGAATGTCATCAAAATGTATTCCTTTCCATATTTTCAATATTTCCTTTATCTTCAAGTAAAGAAAAAAGTCATTGGGGTTCAGATTAGGTGAGTAGGGTAGGTGTTCCAATACAGTTATTTGTGTACTGGATAAAAATTACTTCACAGACAGTACCATGTGAGCTGGTGCGTTGTCCTGATTTCAAGAGCCAGTTGTTGACAAAATATTCAGGTCGTTTTCATCTAATTTTTTTCACACAGTCTTTTCAGCACTTCCAAATAGTAAACTTGGTTGACTGTTTGTCCAGTTGGTACAAATTCATAATGAACAATCTCTCTGATATCAAAAAAGGTTAGCAACATCATTTGGACCCTTGATTTGGACTGAAGAAATTATTTTGGTCATGGACAACTGGCTTGCTTCCATTGTGCACTTTGACACTTTGTTTCAGGTTATATTCGTACACCCATGTTTCATCACCAGTGATAACATGGCCCAAAACATCACCTTGCCTCTCCAAAAGGTTTTGTCAAACTTTGACTCTCCTTTGCTTTTGTTTATCAGTGAGCTCCTTCAGGACCATTTTTGCACACACCTTTCTTATGACAAGATTTTCAGTTAAGATTTTCCTAACTGTTTCTCTATCAATGTTTACTTGGTCTGTTATATTTCTCACAGTCCGCGAGTGATTTGGACACACAATTCAACAAATTTTTGCAGTGTTTTCATCAGGTCTGCTCATTACTGGCTGCCCTGACCCCTCTTCATCAGTGACACTTGCTCTCCCCTCAGAAAAACGTTAATCCATTTGTACACTGCTGTTTTCTTCATGGCATTGTCCCCATAAACTTGGACTAACATGTCTCTGATTTCATTTCCATTCTTGCCAAGTTTAACAACAAATGTAATGTTTGTTCATTGCTCTAATTTAAGCTCCAACATTCTCATGACACCACACATAATTATGCAACAATAATGAATACCACTCAACAAGACACTGCCACATGTGGACACAAACACAGCTGTGAGCACAGATATATTAAGGTTATGACATGTTACTGAGTTGTTTGTACAGTGCTGCCAATGTAAGTGCACAGTGGCAAGTTCACGAACTTAACTGTCATACCTCATAATTTTGTAACCTGTCAATATCCTAACTACATTAATATAACTACTTTAACAAGGGCACTACTCCTGCCAGAGCCTGTATTTTAATACTATCTTATGGGTAGGAATACAAAGGAAAACAACATAGCAGTCCTCCTGCCCTCATGGGATTTACTATCTACTAGGACATGCAAATGAATCAGACTTTATTACAAAAACAGAAGAAAATTTTAAAAGCTTTTAAACAGAACAGCACTGATTAAATCAGGTTTATGATTTATTGAAGCTATGAAGTCACAAAGTCTCATCAGGTTTATGTTCTATGTACAATTTCTAAATTTCTCAAACACATTTCCCTCTGTTGACCTCGATACTCTATCTTTATCTTAGTGGAGTTACAGATCTCTCTAGCTCACTCATTCCTTCCACTGAAGTCTCTACTCTGCTGTGAAAACAAACATTAAAATTATTTTCCCCATCCTGGTTATGGACTAAAACCTAAGCAAATACCTGCTTTATTTAGCCAGTTGTAACTCCTTGTGCTTTTTACATAGCCACCTCTAGGCTTGGGGTTGGGGGGAGCCCAGGAGGTGTCTGAAAGGACTCATAGGTGAGATCCTGACAGAACAGATTCAAGACCATGGCAAAGACTGTCCAGGAAGAGGAACTAGATGAGGTGGCAGAGAACTGAGCAAGGGCAGAATCTTCTCTCTTTTGTTCTAAGCTCATAGAAATAACAAAACCTTAATCAACTTGGAGAAAGGCCTCCAAAACAGTAGTCAAAAAAGGTCCATCTTCAGATTCAGTCCAGCACTGCTACAGCGTCTCTAGTCTAGACATACTCAGGACTCGGGCACCATTGTGGGTTTCTGGAAACACCTCAGGGCTGCCACAGAGGCTAAGCTAGTGAAAGAAGACGCTTCCACAGCCAAGCTCTGGAGTTCTGGAACCAGAGAAAAGATTCCAGTACTGGGGCTCTGAGTGTTCCCATCAAACATCTGATTTTCTCGCCCATCTCCTCCATTAGACTGTTAGCTACTTGTGGGCAGGGATTGTGTCTCATTCATTTATTGAAATGTTCATTCAATAAATAGCTGCCTTTCTCCATCCCTGCATTGTTTCATGTTCCCCTACTAGAATTCCACAGAGCTGTACACTTATCTTCATTGTGTTTGTTTAATCTTGTCATCTCCTTTCTTAGAAAACACAAGGACTGCCTACAAAAATTTAAAGTCTGTATAAGGGCACACTAGATGTGAGAGAACTGGCCTCTAAATACGGTGACAGACACATTCCTAGCCAGCCTCCTGAGACCAATCCCTGTGCTAACTGAGGTTTCTAGCAAATTATTCAAACCCGTTTCCCACTGCCTCCTCTCACACTCCTGAGATCCTGAATCATTCTCATTACCTTGCCAACCTCTTACTGCTCCATTTCCAGGGATTCTTGGCATACGAGGAGTGATATCCTTGACTATAAAATGCTGCCTAGGTGAGTTTTGTGGGAAAACGTATATTCAAAAGAAGCTTGAAAAATTTTGCTTTACATCAGACCACTTAACTGTTCCTGAAATCCACCTTGCACCTGTACACTTCCATGCCTTTGCCCAACACTATTTCCTCTAACTGCTACACTGGCCATCTTTCAGGCCTAGAACAAATTTCTGATCCTCTCCATGGTTTTCTCTGAGACAAATACCCTGCATGCAAGGCAAAAATTGATCACAGATGCGAGAACGATTCATTTTTGCCCCTTCATACATTCTCCTCTTATTCTATAATTACATGGCTTTGTAACTTTTTGTTTCTATTTCCACAATCTCACATGTAAGAGAATGAGCTCCTACTAAATTTTCTAAAGGCAGAAAACAAAAACAGAGAAATGTGCCAGGCCTACATTATACTAAATTGTTAAATGCTTTTAGTTACTAAATTATTGAATTATAATTTAATTCAGTTTAGTGAATGTAAACATTACCTATAATATGTGTGGATATGTCTGTGTAACATATGCAAACTATGGAAAAGAGTACATTACACAGCCATATAATTAAACACTGACTGAAATTATCTAGACTACTACTGCTTTATTTCATAGCATCGTGTTAAAGAGGTTACTCCAACTGAGTGATACTTGTTTTTCTCATTAGGTCATTTCTACTTTTTAAAAATTGGAATACCCTGGTATCTTCCAAAATGGCAATTATTACAAAATTTGGCACAATTTAATAATCTCTTCGTACACATTTCTACCATAATTCAATTTGTTTTTTCTTGATAACTAATTTTCTATACTAATTTCCTTGTTCATTATATTTCTCTCACTCACATCCATTTTCATTCACCTTGTCCCTTTGCAATTCCTTCTGTGTTTTTGACCTTCAATTCTTTTATTCTCTTCATCTTCCTGCGTGTCTTTAAACTGAACAGATACAAAAATATAGCAAATAGCTTCTTGGCCTTTTGGCTAAGATCAAGTGTAAAAATACAGCAAATAACTGTAGTTTTCTAAGTAAATAATGATGTGCATACTTAATATATTCAAAATTATTATAACAGGCATACACAAAAATGATGTGTTCAGTTTATAACTGTGGTAGTTTTAGAAAGAGGATAAAGGCTATATTAAAAAATATAAGTTCATTCACAATTTCTGCATTGACCTTTTTCCACAATCTGTTTTACTTTATTTTTAATTTACTACTATTTTCAATAACTTTAACTTTCTGAAAATGTCTGATTATACTGTATAGATACAAATTCTCTACTGTGTACTCAAGTTTTATTTTTCCCTCGTTCTTTATTAGTAAAGACATTAACAATAAAATAGGCTCACTCGCTCCATCTGGTAATTTCTCTGTACTAGTAATATATTATTCCTCTTTTTGTGACATCATAATCATCTATACAGAAGTACCATGTATCTTTGTGTAGAAGCTACTGTTTCCATTAAATTTAATTACCTCCCCCTGTGGTTTTAAATAGAAGTGGCTTCAAAATGAGGGTAGCTTCTATTAAATTTAATTACTTTCCCCTGCTGCTTGCACGGCAAAAGGGAGGTTGCTAAATAAGAGAGGCTTCTAAACTAAAGTATATGGTAACTGTGTGCTAACAATAACAAAACTGTACTCAAACTACCCTTCTAGGAAACCTCATAGATTTGTCTTTTTCTTTTTTAGTTTAAATTTTGTTTAGCCTGGATTTAAGTTCTTAAATAAAAATGAGCATTAATAGAAGATATATATTTGAAATCAATTTTAAATTCAGAAGCTAAATAAAGGTAAATATATTATTGCTGTACACTGATAGAGGAAACAATCCCACTCAAAGGTTCAATTTAGAGCTTTTAAGTTAATATTATTTGTTGTTGTTTTCTAGCTATAAGAATGATGAGTTTTATTCCTCACACATTTTAAATGTTTAGAAAAAGCCTTCCTTGATTCTAAGATGGATTTAAAGACTGCTTCCTAAAAGTTATTAAAAAGGCATCAACTTTGGGAAGAAATTCAGAGAAATATTCATAAATAGTAATGTTAAAATGTGAAAAAAGAAAAAACATCAGGCTCATTCTAGGCTACTGTCTTTGAAAAAAATTCATCTATATGCTCTATAATAGTGTGAAGAGGTAAATCAGTTTAAAAATACGATAATATAGTCCTATAAAATATAATATAATATAAAATTTTAAGTGCCTCTTTTTAATTAATTATTAATTAGGTGGAAATCCTATTCAGTTAAACAACCATTGTAGTGTTTATTTTTTTACATACAGGAAGAATTTAGATGAACAATATTTTCATTCAATCACACAGTTTAGTATAAATATAAAACAAGACACCCCTTAAGCATTTTAAGTAACAAATTAAACATTTACATTTTTTACTGTGCACTGAGGCTTAACATTTATGCAGCTTCAAAACCAAAGTACAGCCTCAAGGGAAGTCTTTCCACTGACAAATTAATACCTTAGAGAACAGAGCTGAATGGTGGCAATGAACTCATTTGTTCCCCCAATAATGAAGAATGACTTTTTCTTTACCACATCTGTGACTGTTGCTATGGTGACTCAGACTTACCTCATTGCTTCTCGGAGAGCTCCTCTCTCACCAAGAGTCGTGTGCTTGATGTCATCAAAATTATTCTCTAGTTTCTCACAATTCTGCAACATATTGAAAAATGCATTAATCCTCCAACATCCTGAGATAAAATTGTATCTATGCAATTATGTACAAATATAATTGATTACATAGAATGAAAGATATGCACACCACTTTAATTGGGTAGGATTCATTAAAATTGACAGTGAATTCAACAATAACAAAATAAAAATCTCTTATGATACAGCTGTGTTTTTACCCATTTTCCAAAATTGGAAAAATAGAAGCAATGAATATTTCTTCCCAAGTATAGGGGAATAAAAACTCGTTCTCTAAAATAATCTTGAGTATATCAAAGCCAATTTAAATTCAAAAGAGAAAGTCAATAAAGTTTGAAATCACAATAAACTGTATATGATAAATAACTAATTTCAAATAAATTAGCATTTAATGATATGAAAAGATAGAGTCCCGGTATAATATAAATTCCAACATTTTGGAATCAAAATTTTATAACATCTTTAAATAACAATTGTATATATGTTTACAATTTCACACACACATTTCTTATAATTAAGTGACACTATATCAGGTTCTTAGCATTACCGGGCTAGATTTTCTAAAAGTTTTTTTTTAACTTTACTACAGTTTTAACTATTTTTTTATTTAAAATTTACTCTTACATGACCCTAGTAAGTTTGAAAACATAATTTTAGACTAAAAAATTTATCCATATGACTCTTTTGGCACTTTAAATTTCAGATAGAGTTTAGCAGTACATGGGTAACAAAATAATTGAATGTTTCAGTTAACAAATAAAAAACTGAATCAAATTTTAAATCTTAATGAGTTCTTTCTAGCCTCAAATTGTAAATAGTATGCTGCATTTCAGAATATTGCACAATTTAAATTAGTAATTTCCAATGCATAAGAATTAATTTACTTAAAACCTATGGATATACATACTATATATTTAAGTCAGCCAAATTAAGGCAAAGATTTGTTTTAACATGTAGTTATATACTTTTATAATGAAAATCTTGAAAAATACCAAAACATGTAAAATAATTTGAATTCTGGATAAGTCTTCTTTTATATATGTAAATTAGAAATAGTATCTTATATCCTTTCTCTTATCTTTTCACTTTTTTAGTGGTGTCTTTTGATAAACAGAACTTATTTTTAATAAGGTCCAACTTATTTTTGCTTAAATTTATGGCTAGTGCTTGTGTCCTGTTTTAGAAATGTTTAACTTCCTCAAGGTTTTTAATAGATTTTACTATATGTTTTCAAAAAGCTTTATTATTTTACATTTCACATTTAGATATGCAATCTATCTGGGATTGACATTTGCATATGGTATAAGATAGGACATCACGCCATATAGGTAATCGATTAAGTTAGTACTATTTAGTGAAAAAAACATTGTTTCCCCCACTGTAATTTAGAATCATCTTTTCCATAAACTAAGTCACATTACATATAAGGTCTGTTTCTAGAGTCCATGATGGCCAACTGCTCAATTTCCTATACTTGTGCCAGTATTACACCATTTAAATTACTTATATCCATAATAAATTTAAAACTCATACAAAATATGAAAAAGATAACACAATGGAAATGAGCAAATGACTTACAAAAACACTATGTAAGAAAGAATATCCAAATAGCCAATTAAAAAAACATGCTAAACATAATTAGCCATGAGGAAAATGCTAATTTAAGCAATGAGATACCACTACACACTTTGGAAATGCCTAAAATGAAAAAGATAGATTGCACAAAGTATGTGTGTTTGTATGTGTGTCTGTGTGTGTGTGTTTTAGTATAAAAAGCAACTGAAGTACTGCTGATGGAAATGTAAATTGTTACAACCACTTTGTAAAGAAATTTGGCAGCACTTCAAAGAGCTGAACGTTCACACCTAGGAACACACTCAGAACAAATGTATAATATGTTCATCTAAAGTCTTTTACAAGACATTTAACAGAACCGCTATCCAAAATAGCCCCAAACTGGAAAAAAAATCAAATGCACATCAAGATTGAATATATAAATATTGGTATATTAATACAATGAAAACTACATAGCAGTAAGAAGAAACAAACTATAGCTACATTGAGTAATATTAAATATAGATGCATCTTACAGTATTGAACACAACCGTAACACACAAAAGAAGACATAGCAAAATTATTCCACTTACATGAAGTTCAAAAATAGACAAAGTTACAATGAATAATGCAAAAGTGAAAATTCCATTTATGAGCATAAAAAAATACCATACTTCCCAATAAATTTAACAAAAGAAGCATAAGATTGGGGCACTACAAAAAATAAAATATCATCAAATAAATAAAAAAATAAAAAGACCAAAATAAATGGAAAGACAGCCATGTTCATGGATTAGAGGACTTAATATTGTTAAGGTGGCACTACTTCTTAAATTAATCTAAAGATTCAAAGTAATTCCTGTCAAAATCCCACCTGACTTTTTTTTTGCAGATTTTGACAAGATGATCCTAAATTTCATATGAAATTTCAAGGAATACAGAATAGTCAAAACATTCTGAAAAACAAAAGAGCAAATTTGAAGAATTCATACCTTCTGATTTAAAAACTTACTAGAAATCTACAGTAATTAAGATAGTATAATACTGGCATATGAATGGACCTACAGACCAACATTTAACTGCATAAATATTTGTGCACACATGTTCATAACAGCACTATTCAAAAAAGGTAAAAAGTAGGAAAAAAACAAATGTCAGTCTATTGATAAACAGATCACCAAATGTACTATACTGATAAAATGGAATATTATTTGGCCATAAAAAGGGAATTTAATATACATGCTTACTACGTGGACAAGCCTTGAAAACATTATGCCAAATAAAAAAGCCAGACACAAAAGGCCACATTGTATGATTATATTTACATAAAATGTACAGTATAGGCAAACCCATAGAGATAGAAAGGAGACTAGTGCTTGGCAGGGGCTGAAAGGCAGTGGAACGGTTGTTAATCATCATGCTGTTACTTTCTAGAGAGACTAAAGTGTTCTGAGTGAGTGGTGATGCGTGTACTACTCTGAATATACTGAAAACTACTGAATTATATGCTTTAAAAGAGTGAACTTCATGGCTGTTATTAAAAAATAAGCAAAACTAATTAAGATATTGGAAATTGGTGGATAGTAACTATAGAAGGCACAAGAAGGTCTTCCACTATACTGTTTAATTCCTTTTAGGAAAATTCATGGGACTGGATACTTAAGATGTTTACTTTTCCAATGTAATTATACTGCAATAAGAAGTTTTTAGAAGAGAGTTTGAATTCTGGTTAAGATATTATAATGCAATCATATATCACTGTATTTAAAGAATGCATATAAAGAAGTTTAAAAACTTGGTTAGCTATCAACTAATACTAATGAAATAATATTTTATTATTTATTAAAATTCTGTTCTAAAGATCCAACTCCTTATCCTGATAAGCTTTTGATACTTCATTAATGAAATTATGAACTTTTTCTCTCTATAAGTGAGTAAATCTTAAGAGATGATATTTATATAGTTATAATTGCAAAGATGAGGAACTAAATTATTTGTATTAAATGGCATTTGAAGAATACTTTTCCAGTACTTCTGGAATAAAAATTAAGTTGAGTTAGAGTCAGGGTCTCTAGAGTAAACAGCATCGTTTACCTTTCTCTTTTGCTTTAATAATGACAGTGAAACAAAAATGGGGGGGCGTGGAGAACAAATATAAATTTTTCACTTTACAAATTCTAATGCCATTTCAAATATTTCTATGGGAACAATTTTTTAAAAGCACTTTATGCTCATAGATGTTTATTGCAGTGTTTTCATGGCAGTGAAATATTGGGTGAAAAATCTTAAACTTTCAACAATAAAAGAATGGTTAAATAGGGCTCTTTAAATTTGAAGATGTTATGCATTTATTACAAATACTGTCTAGGTAGAATTTTAACAAGCCAATGTTTATATGACAGCATGTAATTTTTTAAAGACATTATGAAACTGAATATGATGTACGATATGATTACAATTTTGGAAAAGAAACAAGTAGAGTCCAAAATATTAAGAAATGAAATAGTTTAACTCAGATTATCTCAAAATGTTGAATAAACAAGGGTTTCTTTTTCACTTAAACTTTTTAATATTCTCCAAATTTTCAGTTATGGGTTTATATTTCTTTTTGACTTCAAGATAATTCATAAATAAGATGTTTAAAGTTTTGAAAATATTTTTATTTTCTATGTCAAATATGTTATCTTCATAAAATATAACACAACCAACAAAGTGATAGGAATAAGAGAAACTAATATAAACAGGACTCGACTTTTTAAATATTTCTTAAAATTACTATTAAATATATATTTCATTGATGAAGAGTTTTGCCTGCTCTTATTATTTGCCCATTAGTACATGAAAGTTTTCATATTTCAAGTTGCTCCCCAAAATTTGCAATTATCAGTTTGTTTTCCAATTATTATCTTTGCTAAATGGAATCATTTAATAGAAATAAATCTGTTCCTTAAGAGTATATTTTTGTTTTGTTATTTGTTTTGTTTTTTGTTTTTTCTTTTTCTTTTTTTTTTTTAATTCATTTTTATTGTTAGACATATTGGGGTGACATCTGTTAGCAAGGATTACATAGGTTTCAGGCATACAATTCTACAAGTGCATTGTCAATATATATTTTTGTTTTGCATGGTTAATTTTTAAGAAAATCTTAGAAACTCTGCACTTACCAAATCAAATAACACTACATCTGAATCTCTTTATTTAAAAACGAGTGTTTTGAGTTAGAGTACTGTCTTTAATGCTATAGGAAATGTGAAATGTAATCATTAAAACCAAAGAAGTGCCTGATAATTGCATTACTGTATATAAGAGGGAATTTTATTATCTCAATTTAGCCATTTAAAGTTTGTCCCTAGACTACAGCAATTATGCCCATGGTGAAAGGAAGTCACAGATAACTAATATTTAAGGTAGACTGCTACAACAGTGTGAAATAGTAGCTTAGAATCAAAAGCAAACACAGATAAAGTCTACAAAAACCTCTTGTCATCCCAATATTCAGGTCTGAAGTCCTTGAAAAAAACTGTATAATAAAATATAAAATGATAAAAAAAACTTTTATTATTTCTTAGAATCTATAAATTCTTCCACAAAATGAATGTTATATTAAGTTTTTGGAAAGGTCATTTTACAGTAATATCCACATATAGACAACCTTTTAAAAACAGAATTCTTGAGAGAATTTTACTGCCTTATATGCATATTTTAAAAAAATTATAGATGGTTAAGGAATCTCAAAAGAGTCCAGATGTTACTATAAAAAATGCATTTTCCTCCTTTTCTATGTGATGGATTGAGAGCATAAAGAATAAATACATGCAATTTTCTGTTTGGCTGTTTTGTCTTTTGGCCTTGAAATCCCTCATCACCTTCCTCCTCTTCACCTCCTGCACTGTAATTTATACTTTATCTTGGCCTCTATAGCTATAGAGAAACACATTCATAAAACACATTAAAAAAGAAACTGTCAACAAAAGTTCACTGCCATGAATCCAATGCCAACAGGAGTCCCCAGTGTGGGGAATGAAAAAAGGAGAAATTTTATTCACAGTAACAGTTCACATACCTGAAAGCCTCTGGAGGAAACCAAAAGTGCACTTCTCTGAGACAAAGGAGTGGCCCATTTATAAAGAGAAAGTTCCGGCCCTGGTCCCTGATTAGTCCATTTCTATGCAAATGAAGTATCCAAATCTGTATAATCTGATTGGTCCAAATAGCACTGTCCTGATTGGTCAATATCATGCATTCTGATTGGTTGTTATGGAGCTGCTCTGATTAGTCAGTAAATGCTAATTCACCAGAATTACTTCTGTGTCCTGAAATAATATATAGAGTCCAGCAGAAATAACACTGGACCCTTTATACAAATGACTCGTACAAGATAAACAGAATTTTGAGCATTTCAATGAAAATGTCACCTAAAGTGCTTGAGTGTGATATTGTTATGGAACATAATTATATGTTTATGATCTTGTAATAAAAGAATTGGTATAGATGACTAGCTCATAAGAAAGGGGTGTTATTTGTGCCAGACCCTGTATACATATAATATATGGCTGGATTTTTTTCCTGCCATATATATCTGTGTGTGTGTGTGCATAATACACACGTGTGTATGTGTGTGTGTGTGTATAAAATATATTTATATACTTTTTCCCTAGAACAATATATGAGAGTACCAAGGAAGACATCTGAATTCTACTTCAGATAAATGTTAGTATTTTACCATAATGAGATAAACATCTCAAGCAACTAACGTCTTCATGTGCTCATCCTCTCCATGAATAAAATTAAGGGTCAGATCCACAGAGTAAGAGGCAAAATGACTCACTATCATGTCTACTATCAATAAGATTCTCCTACCATTCAGGACAACTATATGTAAAGTGGAGTCAATATCCTCCTATCAGAGTCTATTCTCAGCCCAGTTCATGAGTATAAATCTGAGAAAAGAAACTCATTTTTAAGTAACAAATATCAATATACTGTTCATTCTAGCAGACTCTATATGTTAGGTAGGACTTTTCCAGAAGACAATTTCAAGCATAGGTGACTTTTCTCCCCAGGGTATAAAAGTCTACCAAACAGTTCTAAAAAGTTATCTTTTCTGTAGGGATAACTTGCACTTCCAACTTTTAAGTGCCTCATAATTTCCTTTGACCAAGAAAATTATGTGAGAACACTGCAACCATCATAGCAGAAGCAAGGCAGTACATGTGTTTTGTGGGAAAGAAGAAAGGGAAAGGCAGAGGGTAAATAAAAGAGAACAGGAAACACAAAGAGAGAATGAATGAACTACTCAAATTAGCAAGCACAAGAAAAAGAAAAATCAATGATTAGCAATAAAAAAAAAAACCTTGAATAAGAAGCAAGCCTACTAACCTGGACATTGTGGAGCAAGTAAGTTGGAGCACAGGCAAAATAGAACATGAAAAGTATTGAATTTAGTGCAGACCTGATATTCCGTTTGCCACAACAGGCTAAGATTATCCCTCCTTTAATTAGGAGGAAACTGGAAATCCATATTAGCAACCAGGGTAAACATTATAATTCTTTGGTGTATAAGGATGAATTATAGAAAACTATCTAACTTTAAACATTTACTCTGTTAGGCACTTTTCTAGGAGCTTCACACACTGAATCTGCAAAAGAACCATAGATACCCTTACCCTACAAACGAAGAAATAGGCTCAAGGAGATTAAGATAATTTGCCCAAGCTCATGTAGTTAGTATGAGACAAAGCAGGGATTTGAACACAAGTAGTCTGTCCTCAGAGTCAGACCCATATCCCCAGAGATGGCTTCAAAAGAATAAACTGAATAATGTGAATGTAATAATGTTCTGAATAGGTCCTCCTTTAGATGTTTGTTGTTAAATTTAGGCACTGGACTGGTTGGATAATGTGATTATTTACTAGTAAAGTGAAGGCGGGCACAAGTTCTTGCAGAATTCCTATTTGCAATGTGTTATACTTTACAATGCAGAAAAGTAAGGAATACAATATACACATGTTTAGGGAAAATTAATACCCATAAATATTTTGCATGCAACAGTCTTTCTTTGGGGTCTGTGACACCACCGGGACAAACATAATGAGCAATTAAATTCCCAAGTGCTCAGATTTTGGCAGCAATTAAAGTAGAAACTAGAAACTAAACATCACAAAGAATTGGTTTTGGTGGCCTCCTGCCAAATAAATCCCCATGGGTTGAGGGAAGGTCTAGAGTTTCACTGTGATAGATTTTATATCTCTTCTGCGTTAAGGACTATATAAAAGTATAATAAAACAAATGCGTAGAATATCAACCGAAACATGGGAGCAAAAGAACACACTAGGAGATCTCCAGATGCTGAGAAATTTAAATCAAATAACTGAGTTATCTTTGCTTAAATTATACCAAACAATAACAAATTCAGTCAAACATCTACTGCTTCATATGCTGGATGGAGTGGGAAAGAAGCAAAAAATTTAGCAAATTACATTATTAAACAAAATAATTAATAAGTACTATAGGAGTTAATTTCCATAGGACTGAATTTCCTTTATGAAATAATCACAATAACTAGAACTAAACAGGTTGGATATGAGATTTGTATACTAACTTAAATTTTAATAATTAGAAAAATAATTTTTATAAATGAGAAAACTCAGTTCTGTATTATTAAGTTTACAGAGAGTTAAAGGCACAGCTACTAGAACTTAAGTTTTGGAATTATTAAATAACAAAAACTCAAGCTAATCAATAAAATTTCAATTCAAAAAAAATTCTTGAATATCTACTTGTTGTTAGGCATCATATGAAGCTGCAGAGATATAAAGGTAAATAAGACAAGACCCCCAAATTGATCACAATCTAGTGAGAATGTGGAGAAGAGAGAGGAATTCATTCTCCTGGAGCAGGGATGTCTATGATCATGTCTTTGAAACGAGTCAACATTTTTCAGATTAAGAAACACAAAAGTCTAAGGTAGTAGATTTGACTCTAGCCTTAGATCTCAGTGACATTGACTAACTGGCTAAGTGTGTTCAGGCAGGTCACTCAACTCAGTTTATTCTAAGTGAAATATACTTACCTTCTAGCATTGCCAGCAAATTAAGTGAGATCATTATGGAAATCACTACATTGAAAAACTACAAGGTTTTTAATAAAAGGTGGAAAAGGAGGAAAAGAATAAAGAGGAAAAAGAGAGTGCCCATGAATCCCACCCTTTACTTAATGGATCAGATTTCATAGAATACGTTAGAAAAATGTACAGTTTTCTATGTGATTCTTTTGAATTATAAAGTAAAAAATATATAGTATTTATTAATTTTTAAAAAAATTTTGGTCATAAGATCACTATGAGAATATAATAAAAATCATTTTCTCTTAAAAATTAAATATTTAAAATAAAATATATGTGTAATATAGATATAATCACATATATACATTGTTTTAAATTAATATATATTGTTTGCAATTTCAGTGAGCCAATGGATGTCCTGAAACCCATCTATGGCACTATGTCTATGCTCACCACATTTTAATATCAGGATGTATAATTTTGGAATGGACCTACATGACATTAAACTGTAAGTTACAAATATAACCAGTTGTCCAATACCTTGAGAAACAAGGGGTCCAATAGTTGGCAAGTTTCTATTGATGTTTGATAATGACACTGAAGTTCAAATACTCAAATTACCAATAAAAAATATGATATGAAAGTCAATCCCTTTGCCAAGCAGAAATGAAAGCCAGTCATTCACTCACTCATTCATTCAATATTTATTTAGAATCTGTCAGATACCTATGCTAGTCACTGGGGATACCAAGGCTTGATAAAGCAAAACAATAAAAAACCCAATTATTTTTCAAAAAATAAAATTCCAATGCAATAATGTATTTGTTATCAGGTAAGTTTGCCCCATGTTCAGTGGGAGAATCATTGCCATACATTAATCATGTATTAATGATCATTACAAATCTTAGATGGTTGGAAACCTGCAGCATATTATATGCTGAAGGGCCCATACGGAATTATCAACGATTATAAATTCACATTTTAAAATCAAAAGAATTTAAGTAAAATAGCACACCTGAAGTTATATTACTAGAACTCAAGGTGATTTAATGTTGATTAATGTAACAGTTTTCTTAGGCAATAAGGTAAATTGGGAAAAGATGATACCAGAGCATATGTTTCTCATATAGTTGGAAATTCTTTAGATCTAAGTTCCTTTAAAATTAGTCAGTTAAGTGAATTTACTCTTCCAGTAAAATGTTGTATTTTCATCCTGCACTCAATAAAAAGCCTCAAAACTAGCCACACTGAAGTTCTTTATAACTCAAGTGAGAAATAATGATGATATTCAGATATGCAAAAAATTCCAGATGAACATACTAATACCAATACATAATTTCCACTTCTAATCAAGAGATTCACATTTCAATAGATAATTGTTTTTCTCTTTGGTATGTCTTAGCTACTCTAATCCATTCAGGGAACATTCAGACATAATCATATTTAGCTAATGTCATTTCACTAATGGTGGTCAGCTTACAAACAGGCCCTGTCTAGTAGAATCTTATGTGAGTCACAGTGAAATGGAATATAACAGAAGTAGGAGCTGTGTAGACACTAAATCTGTTTTAAGTTCCAGCTCTGCAACTAAACTGCTTATGTGTTCTTAGGAAAATGTTTAACATCTCAATCTGCAAATATTCCCTCATGAAATGAATATATCAATGAAGATGATAAAAGTAATGATATCCATTTTAAAGTGTTATTGCAAAGGTAAACTAAATGAGATCATGTATGTGAAAATATATTCTAAACAAGAAAGCACTGTTCAAATATTACATTTTAAAATGAATAGAATAAATCTCATTTCCAGGTTCATAGCCTAAATCAAAATGTATTTTAGCTATATTTACTTTGAGATATTTTAAGAGTTTCAACTTTCATTCATGGTAATACATAAGCAATATTTTAGTACTTTCCCAATATAGCCAAAAATAAAAATAAAAACAGTTCTGCTGCAGATTTCTACCTACTGATTATTAATTCCTACATTTGAGGGAGGTCAACAAAATTTAAGATTATATTTATTTTTAAACTTAATTTTTTATTCAAAGTTACCACTTGGTTCATTATATAATGTATAGTTATGTTTTGATTGCGTCTCAGGACTCAATGGTTTACAGGATAATCAAATAAAATGCAATACCATTATTTCAGAAGGTACTATGTGCTAAGAAGTGCCAATGGCAAATCACTACACAAACCTTAATATGTGCTTTACAGAAGTCATTTTATTACTTAGTAGCTTAATTATGACAAGGGGAAGGCTTTCAACAAGCAAATTAAGTAATGAAAACCTACTATTTCAAGCAGGAAAGTTTGCTCCCCTTCAAGCTACATAGGATCTGACCAATCTCCTTTTCTACAATGCTTTCTGCACTCTCTTCGCTGCAGTCATAGCACCTCCTTGCTCTTCTTTCTATATAGAGCACCTTCTCTCCTGATCAGGGCCTTTGAACTTGCAGTTCCCTCTTCCAGAAATATTCTTTCCTCAGTCACATGACCTGCTCTCTCAACTCACTGCAGTCTCTGCTTAAATGTCACTTCTTTAGAAACATATTTCCTGACCATTGTCTCTAAAATTTAATTCACCTCCACTCTCAGTCCCCAATCCCTGGTTTACAATTATTCGTCTTAACACTTATTACACATAACACTATATGATGTTACAGTATTTTAAAAATATGACTAATTTATAAATACAAGAAGTGATTTTTTTATTTTAAAAATTTGATTGTAATTATGAAGTCAAGAGATTGTTTAGTTACTACTTATTTCCACATAATACTTAACCATTAAATGTTTGTCTAATGGATAATCTAGAAACTTTAACATATATTTAGTCATATGTGACTCAGAAACTAGATTTAGCTTCAATTAAGAGTACAAAATGAAGTCAGTGAAGGAGCTAGCTATCTTTTCTCCAAGAGATCTTCCATTGTAGCCTCATCTTGATGACTATCTTATGGTCCAAATTTGGTTATTCAGCCTTGCAAACTAACAAAGTTAATTTTTTCAGTCCATGAGAAGTCGGCCTTTCATATTCTACCTCATGTTAACCAAGTTAATAGAAACAGATGTACAAAGCTAGAGTGCAAATGCACTAATTTTTGCATGAAACTGTTACATGTACCAGGCTATTATGATAACATGATCAGTGAAATTTAACTCTTTTAGGAAACTCAATAGGAAATGACAAATAAAGATCAAGTGTTGCTCAGCAATCATAGATTCCAATAAAAAGAAATCAGAAGATTTTTTTAAAAGCTTTACATCAAACAAGACTACATGGAGTATTCTTGCCTTCCACAAAGAGACTATCAGCAGTGATACTACTTGTCTTGAGTAGACAATGACATGTTGAGCTTTATAATTCATTGTCTCCTATGGTTTTTGAGTTAATCTCTCCTAAAAGACATTTTGGTAGAGTTCACCCAAAGAACTTATGCTCTGCCAGTTGAATCTCCCAAACTCTTTAAGAGAGTATTTCATATATATTCATACACTTGTAATTCACACCAAATGCTCTTTCTGGTGAAAAAAAAAACAAAACTAAAAAAAAAAATATTTGCAAGCCACAGATAGTAAGAAAAGAAGGACCTCCAAATAAGTATTCAACAAACTGCTAAAACAGAAAGGATAAAAACAAGCAAGCAAACAAAAAATCTTAAAACGCCAGAAATTCATGGTGTTTATCAAGTCTACCTGATAAAAATAAGTGGGAAAAACTGGACTGTAAATAATCTACATTTGCATCATTTTCTGAAGGCTTTGTGTCAATTCCTATTTCATTTGCAGTACTCTCATTCTAGTTCAGCCCCGTAATACTTACTGTGGTTATATGTATTTTTTGATGAATGGCAAAACCCTACTCACCAAACTCAACTTCTTAGGTTCAATGAAGCCGTGGAAGATGGAGAGAAAGCTACAGAACTAATGAAAGCTTTCATCATCCTATTTGTTGCCTAAACTTGTGTGTGCACACTCACACTTAAACCCTTCTTTAGCACTGGAATGACTGCAGGCCACACTTAGCACCACAGGTTAGTTCCCAGCTGGCTATGATGGTCCAATGAATGAGAAGCCTTCATGTACCTCTAAATGCCCTGCCAGAGGGTATTTTGAGTCCTGCTACGCTAAACAGAGACAATAGGAAAACTTAATTCCAAGAAGATTAGAACTTTCCCACAATAAAAGTCTTCAAGTATGATATATATATATGAATTAATTTCCATTAAAAAAAGTATCTCTACCAAAACAGAATATTAAATTCAAATACTAATAAATTCACAGTACCAAGCACTTAATAAACTGCCAGATTTGTTGTCATACAGAAGCACTGATGTCATCCTGAGCAATCTACACTTAAATGATCATCAACCACATGATCCAACAGCAATTTACCTTTGTCATGTGGAAATTTAGAAAGCAACTATACGCTAATGGCTTTTATAAACATCAGTATGCAATCACTAAATTAATTAGCACCACCAGAAAACCAGAGGTACATGTTGTTCCATAGGATTTTAAGCCTATTCCAGATTTAAAAAAAAAAAAATTGATGTAGTTTGGAGACCGTAAACTTAATACAACCTTTTGTCCTTGGAGAATCCTTCCCCAGAGCAGTAGGCTGTTCTAGAATAGCTGCCATCTAAGCAGATGAGAAAACTTTGGGGTCAAGGTTGTAAAGAGGAACAAAAATCAAACAACTCCATTATTATACTGTTATCTGTGGTGTTTCTCTACATATTCAAGATAATTTTAGATAGTTATATTTTTCATATAGAGGATTTTTTAAAGGAATATTACCAATTTAAGAAGGTTAAATGTCTCATTTATGAATCCAATGTGTTTGTTCATGCAATTATTAATTACATAGAAAACACATTATTCTCCATGCTTAGCAATCAATTTTTAATATGTTTAAATTAGTCAAAATCTACAAAAGTCTACAGAGACCATATGGCTGTGTAATGCAATTCCTGAGGCATTATAACAATGTCATACAGAGTATGTAAGGTGTAAAGTTAAGACACCTGGCAAACTCAAAGATGTGAGTGCGGGAAAGAAATACTTTGAAATTCTATTTTAAAAAAAATAATTAAAATCTGGCTATATATGAGGTTAGACAATTAATTTTGCAAATCCTAGAAAAAATGCTACATGACTCACTGCTGAATATCACTACGGTTCCCTTCGAAGTGCTCCATTAGAGAAGCTATGCACAGACTCAAGCACCTAGTCCACTCTTCAAAGCAATTTTGGAAAGCTTTTTCTGGAATGGCCGTCAGAGCTGTCATCATACTCAAAATCTGACAACTAACTTCACTAACTTGCCACCGTGCACTTAAATTGGCAGAACTGTAGAAACAATTCAATAAAGTGTCATAACCTTGCCGAGGGGGAGTACTTTGAAGGTGACTGTAGCAATATACAGCAATAAGGTATGTAGCACTTTTTCTAGGACGAGTTTGCAAAATTAATTGTCTGACCTTGTATTTTAAGTAATCTCAATTTTCTTGTTTGGAAGGAAACTCCTTTCAGATCCCAGCAAAGAGAGTCAATTCAAACAGAAAGGAGGAATTTAGTAGAATGGGACACTGAAATTAAAAAATCTTTAGTGTATCACAAATTTTAAATGTCTATTAGAGAAAAGTATGCAAACCAATTCAACATAAGCTTCCACAAACAGCAAGTAAGTTGATAAATTGATTTTGTTTGTAAAGGAAAAATATGCCTAAGATTTCCCTATGTACAGTTGTAGAATGGTTGCTATCTGACAGATACCAGAAAAAAACCTAAAACAGTATTTTTAATCATTTATCTTTAAAAGAACATGTGTGATTTAAATATGTGAGAAAAGATTAATAGAACCATTTAAGTTCTTGTGTTAAGTTAAAATTCAGAAAAGCAATCATTTTTGTCACAAAAGATAAAAACCTCCTAATATCCTTTTGGTTTTGAAGAAATAAAGGCTTTTTCTTGACAGTTACTTACATAAATGTATATCAGAAAGAGAAGTTGGCAGAGACTTCTAAATTCATAACAATTGTCTATTAGTCTGTTTTTAATAATTTTTCTTTGGCATGTAATCCTCTTTAATTAGATTCCACTCTCTGTTGTTTCAAGACTCCATAAACTGGTGTCTTATATACCAGCTGCCGAAGCAGGAGTTACTGTCTAAATGATATTCACAATGAGTATTTAGAAGGTTTACAATTATACCCCTGCTAATAAATTGTGCTATTTTCCACAACAATTTTAAGTGCTAATCTTCAGAAGGCATTTTAAAATTAGCTAAAATTCTGTCAAGAGATTTACAAAAATTGTTAGCATGAAGATAATTATGTCACAGTCCTTGGACTCCATCTCTGATTGTGTGCATAAATCAGAAAATGTCAGCTGTGTTTTCCCTTAATAATTATCCTTGCAGCAATATATTATAGTCTAAACTCTTATTATAATTTTTGTTTCTGGTTTCTAAAACACAAGACAGTTATCTCAAAAGTTTGAAACTAATTAAATAATTCATATTCTCCAGAATAATAAGTAATTATCAGTTCTAAAATTTTAAGTATCAGTAAAAAGTTGATCAATGTGGAAGGTATAAACTCAGCATTCAAGAACCCCCCATCCTAAGGAACTGAACAAATGAATGTGATAAATAATTTAAAATATACACTGATTACCTAAAAATCTAACATAGCAGATGGGCACATAAAGGTATAGATTAAAGTAGAAATTCTAAGACATATAATATACATTTTATTTCAACACCAGAGGCACATGAAATATAATATCTGTGTATCTGAAATATGTATCAAATGTTACCTACCATCAGTTAATACATAATTTTCTACCTTTCTTATAAAAATATGACCACTTCAGAAGGTATGAAATAAAAATAAATTATCTTCCTTTCTTCCAATAATCACAAATTACAAGTGTGTTTTGATTTTCACTGATTAAACAGAGTAGATAAAAAAATGGACATTTTGAGATAAGTTCAATAATCATAACAACCAAAGTTTTAGACAGTGGTCTTTATACTGTCTACACCAGGAAGTATTTTGTTTGGTGTGTTTCTCACCATGTCAAGCATTTTAGCAATAGCAAAGATAAAAGTTCCAGGTTTCTGAATACCTTGTGCTATAACTTATCATGGCTGGCTGTAATAATTAAAGGCAAATTTTTAAAAAGTGTGCATTTTCCTGGAACATTAGTTTCATGAAAGCTATTTTGGGAAAACATTTTGAAATTTTACCCACCAACTATAATCAATAAAGTCACATTTTGCATGTTAACAATATTGTGCACTTTCCGTGAAATCTCAGAGTGAAAAAGTTATAAGCATTAAGTAACTAGCAAACATGAAAATTGAGTATTATTACTAAATTTAACATTACAAACTCTGCAGTCACATCAAATTAATAGGACATTGCTAGCCCTCTCTCCCCCAAAAAAGTGTAGGAGCTAAAATCAGTGATTTCAGCAGACCCTTGTTAACCAATTTTCTGAAAAATTAGTTTGGAGCCTTAGAAACCAGGCTTCTTTCCTCATTGGCTAAACCGACCAACACACAAAACTCTCTCCTGCAAAATACATCAACATCTTTCATAACAACTTTTAAAAATGTTTTAGTAATAAACATATCAGCAAGTGTCACTCTATTCACAGTGTACTTCCCAATATTTAAAAACAACACATTGAAAATTCTGCATATTATAAATGAATCTGCATTTATAAGTTTAATTTTCTTTAATTTCAAGTTTTATCTAATATTACTGTTCAATTACAAAAGTAATATATGGCCTTGTAAAACTAGAGAAAAATAAAAAGTTATATAAAGAGTAATAATCTTCTATCCCAAACCTAACATCTAATTCCACTTCACCATTTTAAACACAATTACTATTTTTCTATAGTTTTTCATGCTCACACAAACACATGCTCTGTGTGTGTGTGTGTGTGTGTGTGTGTGTGTGTGTGTTTCAGTGGGGTTCATCTTTTTAAACCAATTTTTTAATACTTAACATGAATATATAGATATTCTACCAAATCAATAAATAGCTCTAAAATTCCAAAAATCACTCAAAATGCCTTATTTAGTTTAACAATTTTGTTAATGATAGCAATGTAGTTGTTACCCTACCATTTTATTGTTACAAATAATGTTATAATATGTATCATTGTACATGGCTAATGGTTAGGCCAACCAGATGTCTCTCTTTCTCTTTTTTTTTTTTTTTTTTTTTTGGTGGTTCCCTGACTGGGAGTTGAAATCAGGCCACAGCATTTGAGAGCGCAGAAGCCTAGCCACTACACCACCGGGGAACCCTAGACGTCCCATTTTAAATAGAACAGACAATGAAGGTCCTGTCCCATTTCAAACAGTACATACATATGGTCAGCCTTGTCTCACTGGGCTACATTCAAGGTGTCAGTCGTCTGACCACACGTACTGTTTGAAAAGGGACAGTACCTTTGTTTTCTGTCCCATTTAGAATGGGACATCAGGTCAGCCTAGTAATGGTGATTTTATTTAGCGTAGGATAAATTCTTTACATTGGAAATGTTAGAATTTTTTGAAATTTCAATATACATTTCTAGATGTTTTACCAAAAGTTTGTACTAATTCACAACCCACTAGCAGTGCATGGAAGTGCTTAGTTACCTGAAACTGTTAATGTTGGATATTATCAATATCCTACACACTTCACATTTGCCCATCTGAGACTGAAAACCATTTTATAATCCCCTGGCTACTAATGAGCTTGAGCATCTTTTTATGTGTTTATTGGCTGTTTATATTTTCTCTTTTAGATACTGCCTATTCATATCCTTTGACATTTTTATTTATCATTTATGCTATAAATATACTCCCAATTGTTTATATTTGACTTGTTTAGGGCACATTTCACCACACAATTTTTTATAGTTAGTTTTGTTTGCTTTTAAACTATATTACAAAAAATAACAAAAAAAAAACACAAAAATCTATGAGATGAAGCTGCTAAAGTGGATACTTAGAGAAATTTTTGTAGCATTAAAAGATATAACTAAGGAAACAAACACAAATAAAGTATTGAAAATTGTAAACAAATGTTTAAAACAATTTATAACAAAGAAAATGAAAAAGAGAACCTCATCCAACTTGTCTAATAAAATAGGAGTAAATTTTTGAAGATTGATACCATCTATTTTAGTTGTATCTGCTTTGGGACAAAGAGAGGCATGCAAATAGAAAATGTGGTTGTTGTTTATTTATGTTTCAACCATAAAATTTAATACATTCAAATGACATCCGAATAACTGGTTGAGAAAAGAGGTTAATAAGATACTGACTTTTTCTTAGATGAAGGTATAAGCATCACTAATTTTCGTTATTTTTGCCATGTTCACAGTTTTACTTATTATTTTTTCATTGTTAAATTTATTGGGGTTATATTTGTTAGTAAAAATTACATAGGTTCCAGGTGTACAATTCTACAATACATTGTCTATGCATTGCAGTATGTGTTCAGAACCCAGTCAGTTCTCTTTCCATCACCATATATTTGACTCTCCCTCCCTCTTCCGTCACTCCCCTCCCGTCTTACCCTCAGGTAACCACTAGATTATAGATTGTGTCCATGAGTTTTTGTTACACCCTATTATTTTTGATGATGTGTTCACTTTTCAAATATTTAAAGATAAAATAACCAGTGTAGAAAATGTCAGAAGGCTGAGTTTTTTCCTTTTATTTCTTTTTCAATTATAGTTGACTTCAGTATTGTTTTATATTAGTTTCAGGTGTGCAGCATATTTATATAATTAATGAAGTGATCCCCCGATATGTCTAATATCCACCTGACGCTATATAGAGTTATTACAATATGATTGACTATATTCTCTGTGCTGTCATTTACATATGCATGACTATTTTGTAATGACCTATTTGTACTTCTTAACCCCTTCACTTTTTTCACCTATCCCCTGAAAGCCCCCTCCCATCTGGCAGCCATCAGTGTGTTCTCTGTATCTATCAGTCTGTTTCTGGTTTGTTTGTCCTTTTATTTTATTCTTTAGATTCCACGTATAAGTGAATATGGTATTTGTCTTTCTTTATCTGACTTATTTCACTTAACATAATATTATCCAAAGAAATTCAAAACACACTAATTTCAAAAGATCTATGCACCCCTATATTCACTGCAGAATTATTTACAATAGCCCAGATTTGGAAGCAACCTAAGTGCCCATCAACGGAATACTACCTGGCCATATAAAAGAATGAATTCTTGCCATCTGTGACAACATGGATGTACCTAGAAAGTATTATTTTTTTTAATTATCAAGTAAATATTGTATTAATTAGGAAAAAATGCATGGAGTCATGTGCACAATGATGCCAAACACATGAAAAGGCAAGAAGGACAGAAAAATCACTTCATCAGGCCCTGCCACTTTCTGTATGCTCTAGAAGCTATAGGCTCATTCTCAAATTACACTTTGTCTCCAAGTTTGCCTCTTTTTTGTGGATGGGTTCAAGTGACAAAACAGTTGAATTTTATTTTTTAAAAGAGGCTGAAGTTCTAAGAACTGTATCTTTAGGTAATTTTAATGAAACAGAGACAAGAATGTGTGTAATTTTCTCTGCTGCACTTTACTGGAGGAACATGCTAGTCCAAGAATTTTTCTTCATGAAGGAAAAATTCTGTCATAGGTTAAAATATGAAATAAGATAAATCAACTTAAATTCATTGCTCACCCTAATAGAGAGATGTGCAAATGTGGCACACTTAAATATTCTTACAAGTTTGGGCATGATTCATAAAAAATTATAAGGAGAACAGTATATTTATAGTACAAAACCGAAATGCTAAAACAAAAATGAAATTTGAAAACTGAATGAAGAGAGTTGATTATGTAGATTGCAAGGCTCAGATAATTTACATGTGATGAAAATTACAGTATCAGTTTTTAAATTAATGGCATTATCAGTCATCTTTATTCCCTGAACCAGTCCTTTTATGAGATTATCACAGAAACAAAAGAAGATTGACCAAAAGATTAGTGACCCTTTCATCCCTTTCATCCCATCATAAAACACAAGTGGCTTAACTTGTCATCAAAAAGTATACTTATCAAAATTTCCATCAACATGGCCTGGAAATATTGTACTGCACTGCCTCTTTGACTTGATTCTGGATATCTCTTATTACTGACTATCTGGACATACTTATTTAGTAAGCAATGAAAAAGGAAACTGATGGCATCTCTCCCTACATGACTGTGTGCAATCTCCAACACTGTAAAAGCTAAAAAAAAAAAAAAAAAAAAAAAAAAAAAAAAAAAAAAAAAAAAAAAAAAAAAAAAAAAAAAAAAAAAGCATAATCACTGTGTTGCTGAAATCAATTTTGTGATGTAAGTACTTCTAAATTTAAACCAGTTTCCTGACACTGATAGGATCATTGAAACAACATCCTATATCAGCTCCCCAAAAGGGGTAGCCAGAGAAAAAACATTGTTTGTCCTGGCATAAGCAGTACAAATATTTTAATGTCAGAATAAAATCGTAAATGCATATATACTATATATTTTACTTACTGATTTGTTTGTCATTAATTTGATCAAACTAAAATGCAAACTCCACAAGAGAAAGAATTTTTCTCTGTTTTATTCACTGTTGTGTTCCCACGGCAATAAACAGTGCCTGAGCCATACTAAGTTTAATAAATGAATAAAAATTATATTATATATAAAACACAAAATTTGCAAAAATATTAAAATTAAACAAAGAAAAGACTTCATGGGAATTTTCCCTGTGGGCTAAAGGCCCAGATCTTATCTAGCATGCAGTAGCTTCTTTGATAAGCACTGCTTTATTGATATAGTTCTTAAAATTGGCTTGTTTCAAAGGGGAAGATGATAAGCATATCCTTTTTTTAAATAGTCATTAGTAATATATTATTTAAATAATTATAAGGTAATATTTCTATTAAACATATTAAAGATTTCAACTTAATAAACTGGGTAGTTACCTTGCCATCCCCATAAGAATAAAAGTGGGCTTCAACTATTAATAGAATAACAAATATAATAAAATTAAATTGTCAGTGAATGTGTTAAAATTGCAAAGACAAAAATTCTTTTAGAGCTTAATTTTCAAATGAACATTTTTTAAAAAAATCATACTACACTGCAATTCAGGATGATCTCTCTCATTAATACATTATTTATATATTTATTTAATACATTATTTATATATTCAAATATTCTATATTTGAATAGTCCAAACATCTTAATGCTTCAATTAAGTATTTATATATATATATATATATATATATATATATATATACACACACACACATATATATATATATATTACATATACATATATTGCATACATATAAACATATATACCTATCTTACAATTCATACAGGAACTTACTTTGTGTAATGATTGTCTACTAAGTGGTACTATTAACACCATTTACTTTTGCTCTTTTACTAATTTCACTAAATTATTATTACCATAATTAACTTGATTGTGGTTATTATCTTAGCTTAAAAGCTTTAAAAGTTCTACCAAGATGTGCTCACTAACCCATAATTCACTGACAGATGACTGAGATCTCTGAACTGCAGGGGACTTAAGGATATAATAAATGTTTGTTGAAATGAACCAACACTACTGCCTACTGGTAGAGTTATGAAGTGAAAATCTATATTGTTTAAAAGACTTCAAAAAAAAAAACCAAAACAAATTCATATCTTCTCAAGGAATTACAACCTTCACTCAGGATATTCCATAGTTCCAATCTAAAGCCCTTATGCTTCCCATCCTCTTGTTCTGTGCTCAATGGAGATGTTCAATAAATATTTGTTAAATCCCGTCCTCTTGGCCCGCACTCGCAGGAGATGGAAAACAGCTAGTCATCTTTCTTTTGTAAGAACCCTTCATCCTTAAAGACTGTTATTAACTCCCCACTCCTGTAGTCTCAAGCCTGAACAATCCAATCCTTTAGCCTGGCTTCATCATTCTGATTTGTTTTTAACTCTCAATTTATACACATGCTTATCTCAGGAATCCACTTCAAATTCTCAATTTCTCTTCTTATTAATAGAGTTAAAAAATGGACAACTTGTTCTATGCATTTAACCAATTTTGAATATAATCAACACAATATTGCTTTGCAGCTTCTCATTATGGCAATAACTCCCTTCCCTGGCACCCCAATCTACAGGTTCTTAGAAATTAAGTGACACTTTGACTCACTAGAACATACTGGTTTAGTGGCAGAAACTATTTTCCCTCATAACAAATAATATGCTCCCTTTTAGTATAGTAAGCAGGGTTTATCATAATTTTCCTTAGCATAAGCTGATTACACATAAACTGAATGCAATTTTAAGACAATTCAAAATAGATTAAAAATACCCATGTAACATTATATGGTGATTTTGGATAATTCCATTGTCTGGCTCAAATTCATTCTTTATGAAGCCTTTTGAAGATTTCCAGTGAACAATACAATCTTGGCTGTGTAAGAACTTTTATTTCTCCAGAAAGTTGAAAATGTAAACTTGATTTTTTAAACACTTAACATAGCATACAATCAGGCTGCCTGGTTGTTTAGTGTAAAAAGTAGATTGAATGATAACCACATGTCTTACCTTAATAAGCTAAATGTTTATTAAATGAATGAGCAATACTCTGAAATAGAAACTCATATTTGCATACATGAATCATTTGTATAAATTTTATTTGTATGGATTTACTAGAAATAAATTAATAATGCTTTTAGAGTATTCTAAATATTCTAGCACTCTGTCCTCTTAAAGCTCACATTTTAATAGAGGCAAGGAAAGTGATACAAATATATACTTAAAATAGCTATTTAAATGTGGTACACATACACACTTCAAATGTCAGCATTTGACACTGATAGCTTCGGATAGTGTTAAACGCTTTAGGAAAAGAAAGGAAGGTAGTGTGTTAGTGAGGGAGATGTGGGCCTACTACAAAAAGCATGGTCACGGAAGGCCTTTCTAATGTCACAAGAGGGAAAAGGAATTGCAAAAACCCTGAGAGGATTACGAACTTGGCTAATTTCAAGGAACATAAGAAAAAAGAGTGTGCCTAAAGTATAATAAAGTACATAATGGTAGAAGGTGAAACAGAAGAGGACATGGTCAACATCATACGGAACAGATCTTTTAAACCATGACAAAGAGTTTGTCATTTATTGGAATTATAGCAAGAAGCCCTTACATGGAAATGGTTGTTTAGCATCACTGTCTTACAGGCATAGGAAAAAAAAAACATCATATTATACTTTCTGCTCTCTTTTTAAATCACTAGACTAGACTCTGTTTACTAATTTTTTAACTTCTTAAAATATTAGTTCATCATGTGTTTCTATAGCAGACATATTCATCAGGAAGTATAGGTTTCTAAAAAATAGCATAGGAGATAAACTATCTTTCAGATTGTGGAGTTAAACAAGAAGAATAAAGGGGAGAGGAGAATGGCTGCCCCAGCTGTCATTTTCAGCTATTCATCCTCAAACCTAACTCACACTTTTGATCCCTCACTTAAGAATTAGCCTTGTATCTCCCACTAATGCTAAGAATTTAAAACTGGGCTCTGTCACACCACATGTTTGATACTGAACTGTATATTTTTCCTCAAAATAAATTATTTTTCTCCTAGGAACAACAGAATAATTTCAGGATACAATGACAGCTGAAAACTAAGAATCCAATCTCTATGAAAGAATGTCAAATCATTATTCACATATGAACTCCCTCCATTTGTTTTATTTCTTAAGTACAAAGAAGATACAGTATTTTTTAAAAAAGGAGATAAAGAATAAAAATGTAAAAACAACTGAAGCAATTGGTAATATAATTGTCCTAAACATACCTATGAAGTTTAGTGAAATATTTAAAATCATTATTAAAAGAGAATTTTTATAGTACCTAAAAAAATAAAACAATTTTTAAATATAAGCATATCTTAACAAAATAACAGAAGGGATTTTCAGGCAGGAAATAAAAGTATGAAAAATTTATCAACTTAAATAAAGGGACTCAATAGAGTTTGACTCCATGTATTGACTCTAGTATTTACTCACTGTGGTAGAGAAGTCAATTAATTAAAATATGTTAAAATTTTAATATTATGTACTTACAAAACCAAAATATAGTGTATAATTTATTAGTCTATAAAAAATGAAAATCTCAGTAAAAAAGAAAGAAAAAGAAGGGAAAAAGAAAGAAGGAGAAGGAAGGCAGGAGAGAGGGTAGGAAGGAAGGAAAGGAAGACAGAAACATTACAGATATGAAGAGGAGGTAAGGTGGGGACTAAGACAGCATTTGAATGCAAGTCCAAACATACCAACTCAACACAAATGTAAAATGGTTAAACTTCTCTATTAAGAAACAAAGATTCTTAGAATTGAGAACAAAATAAGATACACTTCCATATCAAATGACAATATAAAAATAAAAGGATGGGCTAGGCAGATGCAAAGTGCAAGACTGTTTTATATTGACAAATGGTAAAATCCACAAAGAAGATATAATAATAGAAAATTGAGATGAAAACATAGCATTTAAAATATTTTTAAAATAGTCAATATCGATTGTGTCCATGGGTTAATCAATAGTTTAGTGTTTATTTGGGGACGAGTGGGTTAGGGAGGGGAGAAAGGGGAGGGGTGGGAGAGGAGGTGGGCGAAGCTAAATATAAGGTGATGGAAAGAGAAGTCACATTAGGTGGTGAACTTATTATACATCAAGTTGACAATGCACTGTAGAATTGTATGCCTGATACCTATGTAATCCTTGCTAACAGATGTCACCCCAATAAGTCTAACAATAAAAATGAATTAAAAAAAATAGTCAATATCAATAGAAAACTTTAGTACATTTCCCTATTTAACAATGAGAAAATACCATTTCTGTTTAAAAGTATTCTAAAGATTGTTACTATTCTCTTAAAATATCATATTGCATAAATAAAATAAATCCAAAACAGTTCATCCTTTAAGAGAATTTTGAAGGTATCCCTGCAGGGCAGACAGGAGTTTGGACTGTGATATGCAATTATATTACATGTTACTAGGATGGCAAATATACTAAAAGAAATTTTCTTTTATGTACATATGGCATGTATCAAACACCATTATTATTATTATATATGAATTTTAAAATATATTATACATGTGTATAATGCACATTTAAATTGCCATTTAAAAATACTAATATAAATCTTTATTATTTGAAATGACTAATTTATACAATTATTTTTAATTAGATATGAATCGATCTTATTCATGTCATAGTTACAAAAGAAAAAACTGTGTTGTATAATTAACAGCATGTAATCCTTCCCTCTGTATATCACCATTGGTCAGCATCTTGAGTGCTATCTTTGTTTTGGAAAAGATCAATAGAAAATCAAGAGTTAAAAAAATGTAAAACTAAATAAAAATTTAAAAATCAAGTTTTCAAAAGAAAATAATGAGGAATGATTAAAGACCTTTCCTGTGTATTATGAAATTATGAGTCATACATTTCCAAATATCTGAAATGGTATCATATCATTTCAATTTGCTTTCTCATATCTATCAATTAACTAAAAACTGAAGGTTAGATATGAGAAAGAAATTTCTTATATATCTTAACAATCTTAAATATGTAAATATATGAAATGATGGCCATTATAACAATATTCACTGTTCAGTTCTAGGGCATTAGATATATAAATTATCATACTACTGTGATACTAAAGGCATTTAAATAATATGTAGTATAATATGATTACATGAAAATTTTAAACATTATTTCAAGTGAACAAAATGAGGTTGCAAACTAAATGTATGCTATAATCTCATTTTTAATAAAAATATAGAAGTATAGACTAAGACTGAACACAGTTCAAAACATTAGTTACTGAGTGGTAGGATTTCAAGCGATTTCATTTTTCTCTGCTCTGTCTATATATACATATTTCTTAAAGTTCTCTACACTATCAAAAATCCTTTAATAGTTCTTATTAAGTTCTTGCTCTGTAACAGACAGTGTTCTAAGTTCTTTATATGTCTTAATTCTTTTAAACCCTACAAAGGCCCTAAAAATAGCCATTACTATATACACTTTTTAGATGGGGAACTGAAGCACAGAGGTTAAATAACTTACCTATGTTTTTTGAGTAGAAACTGACAAATCCTAGATTTGAACCTTACTATCCTGGTACCAGGAACTGCATCACACTCTAAGCATTCCATAATAAGAACTGAATTATCTTTCATAATTTTCAATGCCTTATATATAGTTATATTAAAAATTAAAGAAACAAATAATGAATTTAAGGACTGTCATGCTCAGCATTTATCACCAAGATCAGTTATATCTCCTTTTATGCATATTTAGAGGGAAAAAAATGTGTGCAAATATTCTGCAGCAAGGTTTGAATAAAGCTTTTCCTGAAGACATGAGTCTCTTTCAAACTTTTAATTTTGTGATTTCCCTTTAACAAAAACAAAATATCAGGCAGTAGTGTTGTCCTCAGGAGTACTAAAGAAATTTCCTGCCTGAGAAGTAAATGACTGAGGGGGAAAAAATTACAGACCATTATGGCACGCTAATAATCCAAATTAGATAAACAAACACAAGCCATGGAAAGGAAGAAGGCAGAGAATGGTGATAAAGAGTAATGGACAGCTCATTCTCCACAGCTAAAACTGCATAGGCTGAGTTGTCTAAGGGAAATGAGTCATCCGATTCTCAAGTTATAAGGGAATCTTACCGAATATTCTTAGCTTGAATAGCTAACACTGCAGGCAATTGAAATAGATTTCCAAATATCTGATTAAAGTCATGCACGATTACAACTGGTATAGAATATTTTTGCGCCTCTCTTACAAATTATAAACTGTAGGTTAAATTTTCAGTTTTCTCTGTTACTTAACTTACAATGTTGGAATTAATTAAGGAAGTAAATTAAGATATGCTTAACTAAATCCTTAGTTATGAAAATGAAGTCTAAAACTCTTTATTAAGACATTATTCACTACTATAATGCTTCATAATGAACAATTTTGTGCTTTCATTCATTTATTTCATACAAATTCTTTCACATAAATGGATTTTCACACCAGAATCTGATTTTAAATGTCTAAAAAATCATCCCCACAATACTAAGGTAACTGAATATCAGGAGAAATAATAAGATGAGAAATAATATGAGGGGTGCTGTATAATCAAGAGAGGTAAGAAATACATGAGATCATAGGGAAAGAAAAAACTACCAATAATGTCATCTATTGAATTAAGTCTCCTATTTTTTCCAATTTAATTGGATCATTCAAATTGCCTACTAAACACCATCAGACTAGGTGAGTTTTTTTATTTCATTGCTTAAAATTATTCTACCATCTTTTCTTCTATAAATGATATATTAAAAATCAAATCAGAAAAAAAATCAAATCAATGATGATTTCTTAACTACTTATCCTTTTTAGACTATAATTCCCATGATTCCTTTCTAATTTGCTAATGAAAGGGAAAAATGCATTGGCTCCCTTTTCGCAAGTAGTCTATGGATAAAACATTTTATGGAAAACAGAGCAAAGTAGAACGTCATATTTTCTAAGTTAAGTATATCACTGTTTTGTACCATTTCACAAAGCAGTGATGCTCAGTAAATAGCATATGACAAAGGAATAGCCATATCTAGAATAATATAAAAGATGTATAAAGAAGGAGATTTTAATTCATATTTTTTCAAAAATATAAATCTCTAATAAGTTACAATTTTGGAACACAAATTATCATTTGTCTAATTTCCATACCTTTATGTCATTTCTGCTGTCCTTATAGATAGAAAGTAAAAATTATAGACCATATGGCATGTTGATAATCCAAATTATGGGAAGTCTTAATAAACTTTGACTCAGAGAACTCCTTGGGTAATTGGGAGAACTATATATGGTCAGACTAACAAGACTTTATTTGAGCAACAGTTGTCTGGTCAAATCATGCTCTAAATGTGTGCCTAAAACCACTGGTTTTAAAAAGATGTCTAATACAAACAAGTATCTAAAATAATTTAAAATATCAACATTGATACACATTTTAAATTGGCATACATAGGACTATACATAGGACACTTCCATTTCTTTTTACTATTCATTAAATTGTTGAACTATAAATGGTGAATAGACATAGGTGACGCAAAGATGCTGAAGACAAAAGCCCTATCATCAAGTAGCTCAAATCATCTCTGACGTTAAAATAGAAGAGATGGGAGTCCATGCAGTTGCATGGACACACATAAAAAACTTTCTTCTTTAAAACTGGGCTGACTCCTCAAGAAGCATTTCCAAAAATACATAAAAATCTTTACTTTCAATTCATTCTCATATCCTCTTTGCCACAGTCTTTGAAGTGAAAGGCATGGTTCAATCAAGAGATGCCACAGGAGGTGGTATGAGTGGTACGAATGCAGAGTAATCACACTTGTGGCTTCTCAGTGTGACTTCCATAGAGGAGTACATTAGCTGGTCTTCTGTGAATGGGTCAGAGGTATAACAGGACATATTGATGTTGTAAAGTGATAACATTTCTTATGGGATTAAATTGTTGATAAAATTTACAACACTTGAAAATATATTTGAGTACTATTTGTACCAGTCCTTCTGCTAACCTGTTAATCTTAATAATTAGAAAAATATCGCATTTGAAAGTTTTTTTATAAATTATAAATAATGTATTCCTTCTGTATTTGGTATTTACTATATATTATTTGTATATTTATATTTTATATATAATGACATTTATGTTATATATTTACCTATGCATAAATATGAGTATTTTTGTTTATATAAATTTACTTATATGGTATAAAGAAATGTAATTAACTTACTCACCAAGCTCCCTGTAGACACCTCAAAATCCTCCCTGGTACCTCAAGATGGCATGCAAATATTATCAATATCTATGTGTGCATCATGTGTTCTAAAACCAAAAAAAAGTTTGGAAAGTGCTCCAGTAAATGATTCCTCAATTTGTAATGATGGGGAAATGGACAGTAAAATCTCACTGGTGCTCTCATCAGCCAGATTAATTCTATTTGTAAAATTGTGTTCTATAAAAATATTACAAAATACATGCCCAGGGATTTCATAATTTTATAAAATGTCCAGATCTTAGGTACATCAAGGTGAGGAATGTTATTCCTGAATTCATTCAGCACCATAGAAAAATCATAATATGCTTCTCTTCAAGTCTTTTATTCAGAATAATTCCAGATAAAATAAAAACTTCTCAGCATAAGAATCCAAAGATATAAACTATCTAATTTTTTTTCTTATAACCTACAACAGCATTTTTAGTCAAAAGAAAGGATAACAGCTATACTTTATTTTTACTTCTAGAACTTAAGAATCATTTTAATTGTTAAAAGATACTGTTAGATGGTATTCTGAAAGAGAAAACCAGGCAGTCTATTACAAACCTTTTTTTAAAATCCACTGGGATGAAACATTTCTAATTTTAATCCACCTCAGAATTGATACAACATGAAACTATTGGTGTTCAAAGAAGCAAATGAATCTGAAAAACCAAACTTTAAATATGAACTTCAATTTTGATACATGTGTGACCATATTTATTTAAGTTTCATTATTAGATTTTAAATTAGTAGCATGGTCTAGTCTCTAGATTCTTTGCTTCATTAATGTGCACATGTACTGTTGCCAAGTATTTGTCTTGGTCCTGAGAAATACAGTTCTGAAAAGAATTGACTGAGCTACTGGCTTACTGCTCAGCAATCCCACATTTGGTACACTATATCCAAAGGAAACAAAATCATTACCTCGAAGTGCTATCTCTAGTGCAATGTTCGTTTCATCATTATTTACAATAGCCAGGGTATGGGAACAATCTAAGTGCCCATTGATGGATGAATAAAGAAAGAAGCTGTAGTATAGAAATACAATGGTATATCATTCAACCTTTTTAAAAAATGGCTATCCTGTGGTTTGCAACAAATGCATAAACCTGGAGAGCATTATGGTAAGTGAAATAAGTCAAACAGAGAAAGACATATACTATACTACATGGTATCACTTCCACGTGGTTTCTTACAAAAAAAAGTCAAACTCAGAAACAGAGAGTAGTTGAAAAGTGGTCACCAGAGGCACGGACAATTTGGTAACGGGTGCAAATGTTCAGTTATAAGATGAATAAGGTCTGAGAATCTAATGTATAATATGGTGAGTATAGTTGATAATACTGTAATGTATAATTAAATTTTCTAAGAAAGTATAACAAATATTCCCACATAAGAAAGTAAATATGTGAGGTTATAGATGTATTAAGTAAGTTGATGGGGAGAATCCTTAGGGAAAATAAAGGACATTATATAATTATAACAAAGTCTATTCTCCAAAAAGACAAAAATCCTTAATGTATACATGCCTAACAATAGTGTATCAAAGTCAGTGAGGCAAAAACGAATAGAAATGCAAACAGAAATAGATGAATCCACTATGATAGTGGAAGGCTTCAATACCACTGTATAATAAATGAACAGATCCAGCAAAAACAAAATTAGTAATGACATAGTTGAATTCAACAATTACATCAACAACTGGATATAAATTGACCTCTATAGACTACTTTATCTAACAACGGCACAGTACACATTTTCTTCAAGCTCACATGGAACATTCATCAAGACAGACCACTTTCTGGGACGTAAAATACACCTCAATAGATTTAAAAGAACAGAAAACATGATAATGTCTGCTCTCTGACCATAATTTTATTAAACTAGATCAATTAACAGAAAGATAATTGAGAAATCACAAAATACATGGAAATTTAACAACACATTTCTAAAAAACAATGGATGAAAGAACTCTCAAGAGAAATTGAGAAACAAAGTTTAAGTTAGCTGTTATTAAAAAACAAACAAACAAACAAATGCTGAGCTGTTAATGTATTTTTCTCCTGATCGGAATGGCAGACGAATAATAGAAATACTTCACCAACCTTATAAGATGAATGTGAAGTGTTTTGAGTTTCTTGGAGCAAGTCTATAAATGCAATCTGGAATTGCTATACTGCTATTACACTTATGATAGTTTCAAATGATTTCTTAGAGCACATTCTCTGTGTAGGTTCTTTTCTTCATGCCAACAGTGTGTTACCAGACAGAATGGTAGAGCTAAAGGGCCAATGAAAGAATCAAACATATGATGTAACTTTTAACAGGAAAAAAATTTTTAAATAGTGGTGAAACATTACTGTTTTCAGGCTTTCGACACTGTTTTCAACATTACTGAATTTTAATAATCTTTCACATGTACCTTGCTCAGTGTTGATTCCCATTATTAACATATCTTTGTTTTTTTAAGTAATAATAATTTTTTTTAATTATTGCCCCATGTACCAATACAATAACATTATTGTTTTGAGACAATTACCTGTCAGACATATCACACTGCTGAGCAAATTTAGATCTCTCTAACAGAAAATAAGTTTTTTTTGGAAAAAAATTATTGAATTTTGTTCAAACCCAGAAAACTTGCCAATTATATCTTGATAATTGTGCTTTTAAAATATTATCTAAAAATAAAGCACCTTTTTCTAAGTCATTAGAATTTGACATATGCCACTATGCTCCTTAGATTTTTTTGTTGTCTATATTTATCTATAGATATTTTAAGAAAAAAAGAGGGAACTATATTTAGACCCAAGAGTAAATCACAAAACACAATTTGCAAAACTCTATGAAAATTCATGAGTAACCCAGGCCGTTTTTGGTTTACATTCACCTCCATTTTCTCTTTAGATTGTTGTCTTTTGCTGCTCTATTAAATGAACATGAAAAACTGACACTCCAAAACACCCAGGTTTCATTGTTTTTTTCTGCTCAAACAGCCCATAAATGAAATAAAAGCTCTTGCCCCAGAGATATCGGAGAGAATCTGAGTTCCTGGCTTGGTCAGTTTTTTCAATCAGATTCCAAGTCACCAGAGTTGGGGTCAGTCAGGTGTTACAAAGAGAGCTTCAAGGGCCCACATCTACATACCCGTGGATTTGGAAGGTGATACCCTTACAATTATATACCACAGTCATATTTATCCCCGAACATATGATAAAATCCATCTTTTGTAGAAAAAAATCCTATAATTAAGGAACATAAAAATATAGGGAATTCAATTGTCAGAAGTTGCATATAAAAAATATTAGAATATGCAACCCCGAATGTGCTTCATGAAGATCATTCTGATCTAAAAGTAATTAAGAAAAAGCAAACACAGATAGAGCTCTTTGCCCACCCCCATCTGCCTAAAAGCAGGAAAAAATTTTCCCTTTGTAAAAGCATTCCTCTTCCCCTCTCCTGTACCAAAAGAACAACCCTTATCACTGTAGCCAGAAATGCATGGAAAAATCTTACCAAAATAACTCTTATCTTCCATTAATTTCTCCCATATATTTACCTTCCCATAATTAACTACGTATATAAGCCCAAATACCGTTTCCTTTGTTTTGTCACTTCACAATTTATCACCTTTTGTTAAAATGGTATACAAACCCATGAGTTTACCTGCTTTTATGGGTCTTCACTTATTTCTATGAAAGCTTCTGTGCACATAAAAATATTAACATCAAAAACAGTTTGTATACCTTTTCTTTTGTTAATGTTCTGCCTGTTTAATTTGAAAGCCTATTTCCTAAATATAAAAGGGTAGGGAAAAAAATTGTTTTTCTCCTTTACATACATAATAAAGATAGGCAATAGATAGATGATAGATAGATAGATAGATAGATAGGGATAGAGATACACAGATACTTCCTCAAATGTTGATGTTGAAATTTTAACCACTGATCCAAAAGGCAAATGTTGTTCAGGATCAATCACATGAAACTTTTTGGAGAACAGGTTAGTAAAATCTAAATACATATTAAAAATTCTGAGAGAAAAAAAAAAGAAAGATTCCATCCTTATTAAATACTATTGAGTCAAAGCATGTCCATGCAGATAAAGCATAACACAATTTTAAAAAAATTATTATTAAAGCAATTTAAGAGAGATAAAAAAATTATCCTGTTTTAAAGAAAATAAAAGAAATGTAATGCAATTAAGATATGCTCAACTCGACTGGGTTATATGAAAATCCAAATAATTTTAAATTCGTAAACTTTCATAATGGAGAATTGTGACAGCAGAGTTCCACATTTTTGCTCACATTCAACTACAGAAGGATCTTTTTCATGCTTTTTCTCTATGTTTCCTGATACTCAGAGTAATGTATGCAGTATTAATGTTCTCATTTTGTGAGTATATAGTATACACCAAATCCCAACTAAAAGGAAAGCTCCTCAATGCCTCATCATTTCAATAAGCTCTAATGTAGTATTTCCTACATTGGAAATCATGGCACTTTATTTAAGGAAATCAGTCTGACCAAGTGAGCTCTGTGGAGTGCAGCCTGCACAGAAGTCAGTTCAAAGGATCAGATGTCAAAGTGCTCCCTCTAATGTCCCTTAATCATCACTCCGATTAGTGCTTGAATGGGACTGTGATTAAAAAGGCTGCTGCCATTGTCTACCTATTCAGGCATCCAGCATTCTACTTGGGTTCCACCGATTAGTGTTTGAATAGGGGAGAGATTAGAAAGACAGCTGCCATTGTATGCCCATTCAGAAAACAGAAAAACTGGCGTATTTATTTGCTATGAGCACCAAATAAATGTTTTGCAAAGGTAAAATATACCATTAAGCTCTAAAGACAATTTAGCTGATTTTTTTTGTTCAAAGCATTCTATTTTCCCATATGCAAGGATATTTCTTATTTGCAAATACAGTAATATGTTTCATTAATATCTTTAAAAATATACACATTCTGTTTTTATAGACATAGTCTTAACAAACATCTGCTTTATTATATAGTACTTATTGACCTACAATTCCAGTTTAATATTTATGACTAGGTAAAGAATTTCAATATAAACAAATCAAATCAGTTTGGTTCCAGAGCTTTTGGGTACCTTTCCAATTTTCTTGAACAAATATGTAATCTATATGACAACTTCTCTAAAGAGAAATTTCCTTGCCAAATATTGCGAGGAAATATTTCACTCTCAGGCCATTCTAAGAAGGGAGCACCTGTCCTGTTAGCAGGCAGTACCCTGCAGGGTCTCCCACAAGAGAGCATCAGCCAGGGTGGAGTCCCCATCACAAGGCAGAGGTGATGACACAGGTGGGGGAGGGGCAGGGGAAGACAGAGGCATCACAATGAAGGAAGCTTTCTGGGGATTAGAAAGTGTGGCAAAAAATAACATTCAGAAGAAGATAACTCATTACAACTTTATGCATATATTAGGCAGTACTCAAAAAATCTGGTGTCTTTCTATATTTGTCATTTCTGTCTCTGTCTCTGTCTCTGTCTCTGTCTCTGTCTCTCTCTCTCTCTCTCTCTCTCTCTCTCTCTCTCACACACACACACACACACACACACACACACACACAAACAATTAGTGCCAGGAAATTTCTGAGCCAATATAGGAAATGCTGTTTTTCATCACCGTGCTTTGTGTCTTCCTGATTATTACCTCTCCATGTGATTTCCATATTTAGTTATTCTGTTCTGTATCCATTATTATGATGGACCTACAGGAGTAGTAACAGAAACAGACCTGGAAGCATCAACCCATCAATTGTGATAATGATAAGCAATAACACTTACAGAGGATTATATATGGATTCAGGCACTATTTTAAGACTAGCAGGCAAATTGACTTTTAATCCTAACAACAGCTGTATTGGGTAGATGCTATTATTATCCTCATTTTACAGAAGAGAAAATGGAGGCAGGAAAAGATTAAGAAATTTGCTGAAGGTCACAAAGCTAGTAAATGGCAGAACCAATAATTGAACCCAATTAGATTATCTCACTCTTAACCAACCTTTCAGCTGATAGCTCACCCCTTTTGATTGTACTGTCTTCTTTCATAAAAACCCAACCTCAAAGATAAGGAAGCTAGCTTTAAAGAGAAAGTTTTCTTTCTTTTGCTAATAAAGCTAAATGAAACAGACCTTACTTAGATAAAAGTTTGTTCCAGTTCAATTTAAACCTGAATAGATAACTACACACCATTCTAATTAATGATAAAGTTGGTTAAAAAAAAAACATAGCCACTGCTTAAGCATTGTACGATAAAAATTTCAAACTAAAGAAAAGCAAAATAAAAGTAGCAGGGCTGATGGCTGACAATTATAAATGAGTTTAATTTGTGTGTCACATGGAGAAAGTTGTGATCAGTCTGAAATAAATAATTAAAGCATAGCCTTCTTGTAACACCCTCAGGAAATCAAGAGTTAACACTTTTCTTCTTGTTAGTCAATTAACATTTTATTACATATTTCTGCCTGGAGACTAAATCTCTGACAATACTATTCTAAGTGTGGAATGAAGCACCAAGAACACACATACTTTCTAAGACAGAACCTAATGTATAGCAAAATTCTAAATTATAGCATGTAGCAGAGATTGTGCTTTCTTAATAAGGTGACATAGGGGTACTTAATAAGGGGTACTTCTCCTATTTCTTTGCTAGAATAGATACCCTCCTCACCACCATCACCGCTATTGCTACCTGTACTGCCGTCTGCCCATCTCCTCTCCTGGCACTTGCCCTCACGCTTCAGCCACTCAGTACTGCGATTGTTTCAGGGCCTCGCTCCCTCTTAAGTCTTTGCAGCATTTGTTGTCCAGGCTGGTGGAATCCCTCTTCGGTTTATTTGCCTCCTTCACTTGTATTTTCACCTTAAATTCTGTGTCCTCAGCGAGGCCAACCCTGAATCCTGACACCAGATCACACCCTTCGGCTATAATCCCCGTGGTTGGCTGCGCTGACAGCAGTTGACAGTGAATGAGTTTAAAGTCTGTGGGAACAATGGGAAGTTGTCAGGGTGGACAGGTGTGTGTCCCTTTCCCCCACTATCTTTCACAGTGGCTGACACATATTAGGGCTTTCATTAATATTTGGTATTAGCGAAACTGTACAGTTCAGATTTCAAGCAAATATTTATCCGATGTAAAATTATGTAGAAAAATTGTTCTGTACTACTGTTACACAAATACGAAAAATGTGACGCTACACATTCATTCTTTAGAGGCTCAGGGCTATGGAAGGAATGTATTCCCAGCCACTGTACTGACGCCCCAAAATATTTAGGAGGTGCTCTTTGGAAGCCAATCAATGGTCTCGTATTTTAATTACATAATCAGGGTGTACTATATATTCTTTTTTTTTTTTTCAAAGTGCCTTGGAAAAGGTTTTATTTATCTCTTACACTGAAATTGCAAAATGGGTCAGTATTTCACAGGCTGTACAATGAGATGTAGAAAGTTTATAGCATTCACACTATATATCATTAATAGAGTTGATATTTGAGTTCATGGCCTTTGCGACTACAATTTTTTTTACCCTCATTTCAGTGGGTAATGTTTCTTCCTTTACTATTTTTTTCTGGCTTTTTATTGTTTTTTTTTTCCTAATTCATTTTTATTGTTAGACTTATTGGGGTGACATCTGTTAACAAGGATTACAAAGGTTTCAGGCTTACAGTTCTACAGTGCATTGTCAGCTTGTTGTGTAATAAGTTCACCCCCTAATGTGACTTCTCTTTCCATCACCTTATATTTAGCTTCCCCCCTCCTCTCCCACCCCCTCCCCTTTCTCCCGTCCCTGACCCACTCGTCCCCAAATAAACATTAAACTATTGATTGTGTCCATGGGTTATTTGTTTGTTCATTTCTTTTTTTCTTTGCTTTCAGTTTTATATTCCGCATATGAGTGAAGTCATGCAGTTCTTTGTTTTTTCTGTCTGGCTTATTTCACTTAGCATGATGATCTCCAGGTCCATCCATTTTGTCGCAAATGGCAATAT